>BHDV01065736.1:0-21542 GCA_005406045.1 Adoxophyes honmai
CATTTTTTGAGTTAATACGGTGTTAAATGTCATGTGCGAAATATTGAAATTAAAATAATAATAATAATAATTAAGGGGGGCTCCCATAGAAAAAACGTGTTTTTTTATATTCTGATTGATTGAAACGTGACTTTGATTCGCACTTGGCCGGTTTTTTTTCCTAATGGATCCGCGTTCCTAGAAGGGACTAAATTGTCTTAAAATTGGACACGATCCTGTATCAATCAACCTCAAGATTTTTGTAGTAAAAACCCAAAAACTATTTAAACATCCCGTGACAACCTGTACCAAATTCAATGTTGTGTGTGAAGTTCCCAAACCCCACTATGCCCTCGTGGGTCACACCCTCCCTCTAATTCAGGTCTGTGCCCAGCAGTGGGACCCAAAGCTATAAACACAAGACTTCCTTATCTCACGAACAATAATTCACATCGACAGTTAAGTAACTCGGCGAACAAAATTCAGCCAACTGATGCCGTGCAATTTGTGTGATGGATATTTGGCGAAGTAGGGTAAACGAGTCGTTTGTTTGACTTCACACGAAGTAGTCTAAGAGTTGAGTATCTATTTAAGACAGAATACGAAATAGTGTGATAAGGGAAAGAGCTGGGGTGAAAGTAGATTATAGTGAAAAGGATAGAAAAAAGTATGCTTAGTTGGTTTAGTCATATAGAGAGGATGGATGAAAGAAGATTTACGAAACAAATTTATACGGGAAATGTGGACGGGTGCAGTGGGAGGGGAAGACATAGACGTACGTTTCGTGATCAAATCGCGGACGTTTTAGAAACAGGTCAGCTCAAGAGTACCCGAAACCGGCGAGCATGTATGACGAGATTAATGAATGTAGACGAAGCAAAAGAAGTATGTCAGGATCGTAGCGAGTGGAACAAAGTAGTCTCTGCCTACCCCTATGGGAAAGAGGCGTGACGTTATGTATGCATGTATTTAAATCCTGTGCATTTTTGGGGGGTTTGTTATGACAGCACTACTTACATTACATACATTACTCTTATTATTTTCAAATGGAGTTGGCAGAGCAAGTCAAGAAAGGGTGTTTCCAGAAGAATCGATCGATCGTCGATGGACGGCATCGATCAACGTCGATCGAAGTTGATAAACTGGTCTGGTATCTTTTTTTTTCATCGACAGATGCCGGTCTACCAACCTATCGACCGATCAATTGATTTCCGGTCTCTGTTCGATTAACCTCGGCTATATTCTATTGCCGTGTGGTGTCGGGATAGAATAACACCTCTCCATTTCTTCCGTGGATGTCGTAAGAGGCGACTGAGGAAATAGGTTTAGGTATGTTTTAGGCCCCGTGTGGTGCCGGGTTAGAATAGCACCTCCCCCTTTCTTCCCGTGGGTGTCGTAAGAGTCGACTCTGGGAAAGGGTTAGTGTATTGTGGGCGATGGGCTAGCAACCTGTCACTGCAATATCACGTTTGACCATCTGGTTACCCTGTAATTGCTAAACGTGGCACTGGATTTTCGAATTCACGTGCTCTGCCTACCCCTCTTGGGAATACAGGCGTGAGTTTATGTATGTATGTATGTTTTAGGCGACAGGCTAGCAACCTGTCACTATTATACCTCTTCCATCTTTACAAACCTAAAACTATGCTAGAAGTGGCTGCGAAGCGTGATATAGTCATAATCATGGTTCTGTCTATGTCACGTTTCGTGTGCTCTGCCTACCCCATTTGGCAACACAGGCGTGATTTTATGTATGTATGTATGTATATTCTATTCTACTATTCCAGTCTACCATCGATTCATAACGTCGTTCGATAATCGATCGATTGGTCTGGTAACACCCAAACAGATGGCCACTGATCGCATAAAGTCTCGTTTACTCCTTCGACAAGAGCGAGGCTCTTAAAGGACAATGGGCAAACTTGTATGGGCACTGTCTCCACCCACAAACAGAAACGAAATGTCTCATCTAATATATCTTGGCAAATTGATGATTTTTTAGTATGATTAGGGTCGCCCTATGTATGGGGTTTTCTTGGAAAACCGTGTTTTTTTTTTACAAATTTCATTAAAAGTTACAGAAGGAAATTTGAAGGAATATTATGTTACTAACAACAATACTTTACAAATAGAAAAGAAAGAAAGAAAGAAAGAAAAAAACGTTTATTGACACAAGGACAGATCAAGTTGACATAATACTTAAATAAAGAGTACAATACGCTTGTGCCAAAAGGTCCCTACTCAGCTTGATGTCCCAAATCTATATTTAAGTAGGATAGAAATCTTTGATATTCTTTAATAGTTTTGCCTAAAAACATTATTTCAGTCCTAAATATATATTTGTAAAGTATTATTGTTAGTAACATAATATTTTATCAACCTTCTCCCTGTAACTTTCAATGAAATATGTAAAAAAACACGGTTTTCCAAGAAAACCCCATGGACATAGGGCGATCCTCGTCGTACTAAAAAATCATCAGTGTGCCAAGATCTATTAAATGAGACTAGTTTCATTTCTGTTGGTGGGTGGGGACAGTTCTGCCCATGGATCTTTAAGAAGAAAAAGACAGGTCAAGAGAACGAATTAAATGGTGTTTATTTTCTGTCTGTAGCTCCTGGAGTACGATCTTGAGTGAGTTAGTATTTGTTGTGTATTGAATTTTTCAAAGTTGAAAGGAATGCACGCAATGTGTATGTACGTTACGAAACAATGGGTAAAGCTACTTTAAAAAAATAAATAGGTTGTTTTATATAAATGTACTAGACTTTCTGATTAAAAACTTATGAAAAAGTTCTTAATACCTTGATGGGTGAAGAAAGATAAAAACTTAAAAAAAAATCTTTACCTGTGTGGTGTCGGGTAGAATATCACCTCTCCATTTCTTCAGCGGATGTCGTAATAGGCGGCTAAGGAGAAAGGATTAGGTATACATTTTTCACAATCAGGAAGACACATTTTGAAATAAATTCGCAATGTTACTAACTGTTTGATAAACATCGTGCCGGCCGTAAGCTACGAAAGTATAAAGGAATGCATGTCTTACAAGGAAGGGTGTACCCAATTGTCAACTCCGATTTGATTCATTTTGATATATGTTATAGAGTAGTCTAAAATAACGGACTAATTTTTTTTTTTAGCTGCCCAAACTCAATCTGTTAGAAGAAAATGGCCGCCAAAGTGCTGAAAATTGACAAAACCTACTAATTTCCGTAGTGAGATTTGTTCAAAAAAAGTGATAATTAATTATTGGTTTTGTTACTATGCCAAAGAACATGAATAAAAACTCGAGGGGTGTTTCGGCATTTCACCACAAACTCGCTTTTTATATAAAAAAAAACATGTCAAAATTTCACAAATTTCGTCGCTACACTCACTTTCTTAAGGTAATTTTTTTAGCTTGAAAACTTCTTGGTTCATGATCTCATGGCTAATGGTTATGAAAAGACAACAAGAAAACAATGGGCAGTCTGATTTCTTAAAAAAACTGAACTTTATATTATTTTCCATTTAATATAATTTCAACCTGACTTAAAATGACATGAATTCCGAACGGAATTTTGCGTCTGTATGTGGCTGGTCTATTGGTTTATATGGTTTGACTGCGTTCAATTTTCCGATTCGAGATTCCGAAACGGAATTTTTCCCAATGTATGTGGCCGGCCTTATGGTGACTCGTGTAAACACAAAATGCAGGGAGAAATCCAGTATTCAACTGAATCTGAGCACACGCATCGAACTATAAACGTGTTTGTTTGTTTCTATGCCAAAACAAACGTTGTGCCCAAACACGCTACATATCCCCTAGGAGTTGCCGGTCCGAAATGCAATAAAGAGAAAGCCAGGGAAAAACAAAAGAGGATTGACGTGCGGTGTAAGTTTTTTTAATTTTCTCGTTCGATGCAGGTAAAGGAAGCTTGGCTCATACAGCCTCGTTTCTTGTTTAACAAGCCACGACTAATGACTATCAGTTGATTAATATAATTTTAAGTATCTGTCATCAGCTTGTGTAAAATCGAATGAATTGGTTCCTGACCCACAGCAGAACGTTGTCACAATTGTCGAGCGAAGCGAAGTCTCTATGAAATTTACCGTAAATAGGTTCTATGGGGTAGGAATCATTTGGTTTGATGGTATTCGTGGTACATGGCACTGATTTACACTAGTAACCACACTTAAAGTTTTTACAGTTTTTACATACATACATACTCGTATCATCACGCCTCTTTCCCACAGGGGTAGGCAGAGACTACTTTGTTCCACTCGCTACGATCCTGACATACCTCTTTTGCTTCATCCACATTCATTAATCTCCTCATACATGCTCGTCGGTTTCGGGTACTCTTGACCTGACCTGATTCTAAAACGTCCGCGATTTGTTCACGGAACGTCCGTCTACAGTTACAGTTTTTGATTATTACAAAATAATATTCCGTGTTGTGTTGAGTTAAGAATAGGTACCGCGTCACCATTATTTACGATGTTGTAAGAGGCGACTGAGGAAAACAGGTTAAAGCATAATTCCAAGCGACAAGCTAGCAACCTATCACTAAACCTGCTAACTTAAAACAACATGATTTTGTACTGTACGTATGTAAAAATGAATAGCCCGATATCCTTGTCAACCGACACCGTAACATCACACTCTCGTCAACGTAAAAATCCAAATAAAACCGATTTGTGCCCTTTCATCGCGTAACGCTAATGGGTTTTCTTTGACGGAACCCTGGAGCAGTTTAACTGCTTGATTTCATCGTTATTGTGCTTTAAAAGCTCAAATCTCGTTAAGCATCCGTCATATTCCGGGACACATTCGGAGGGGTACTGTCGACAGCTCAAGGTTTTAATTTTTTTTTACTTGCAATACAATGCAATATGTACAACTTTTTACTTACTGTACAATGTTTTTTTTTACTTAAAATATATACCCAACACGCTATCAATAGCACCAACCAACAATTATTATGATACTGCTGAAAGTCCCACGAAGAAGAAAGGTTGTAAGTCTTAAATAAAAATATGACATTGTTTGTATAAGTAACAGTTTTTTTTACCCAGAGTAGTGTCGGATTAGAATAACATTTCTCCATTTCTTCCGTGAATGTCGTAAAAGGCGACTAAGGACGTAGGTTTAGGAATGCTTTAGCTTTAGGCGACAGGGTAGCAACCCATCACTAGTATTATACGTCTGTCAGTGACTAATGAACGTCATATAGTCATGATATTGTCTATGTAACGATGGCGTAGTTTTAAGTACATTCATGTACAGCGAATTAACGTAACTAACAAAATTTAACATCTGTACGAAGCTTTTTTCTGACTGTACGAATTACGTTATTTATATTTCTTTTCATAGACACAATATTAAAATAGTATTTTAAGAGCGTATGTAGAGTGTACGATTATCTAAAATCAAATATCTTAGTTTGCATGTTTAATCCTTACTAATATTATAAGTCAGAAAGTGAGTTTGTTTGTTTGTTTGTTTGTTTGTTTGTTCCGCTTTCACGCCGTAACTACTGAACCGATTGCTTTGAAATTTTGCAGACGTAAAGATAGAAGTCCGGATTAAATAATAGGCTACTTTTTATCCCGGAAAAAATTATGTTCCCGAGGGATAACAAAAATATAGTTTGCTTGATAGATCGATATCGATCGATGATAGATCGATATCAATCGATGACCGATCGATAGATCGATGGCGCTGTGTGTCGTTTGAAACGAGAAGTTTTCTTATAGTTGAGCTTTATACCGCAATATAACCGAGTTCCACGCGGGCGGAGCCGCGGGCGGAAAGCTAGTTATTTATAAACAAATCTTGACAATTTCGATGCCGTTTTCTCTGCGAAATAGGTAGAATCAATATACCATCGTACACTTCCATTCTGTCATAATTCTCTCGCTTTCATCCACATTCGTCCATCTGCTTCTAATTAAAATTTGGCCTATCTCAAGTACGCCTCTGGTGTCTATTATTTACTAAACAATACTTTTAAATATTCTTAGTCTCCTTACCTTATAAGGATCCTGTTGATTCGCCTGCATATTTTTGTCGCTATTTTTCGAGACGAAAAATGTACCAGACTACCACACAGCCAGACTTGCTTTTGCATTTAATTTATTAGTAGAAATTCCTATTATTAAAATTAACAACCTTCAAAAAGTATCAAAACTTAAATGTCATAAAGCTTCAACAAAAACTGAACCACTTTTCTCCCGAACAGTCCCATAGCCAACAACGCGTGAAAATGACAGGGCGTTTTATATCATCGTAAAACATAACTTCAAAGGCGAAATTTCTGCCTTAATTGTGCCCTAGTTTTTAGGGTTCCGTAGTAAAACTTAGGGTACCGCGACGCATAGTTTCCAAACTATAAATAGTTCGAGTTCCGGACTTTGGAGATAGCGAATTCTACGTCATGAGTTGATAGTTCGTAAATTTTAGAGATCTGACAAACTATTGTTGGAAGATTGCTCGTTTTAGTATAACTTCTGAAAGTAATTTTATTAATCCCCGGCCATGAAGCCGTGGTAGCCCAGCGGTTCTAACAGTGGCCTCTCGAGCAGAGGGTCGTGGGTTCAAACCCCGGGCTCGCACTTCTGAATTTTTCGGAATTTATGTGCGATATCGAATTTGATATTTATCACGAGCTATTCGGTGAAGGAAAACATCGTGAGGAAACCTACACACAGCGACGAAGTAATTCAACGTTGTGTTGTAAGGTAAATCCGGGTGTATTTACAAATAAGATAAAAACAATAGGTTTTAATAACATTTATTGGTCACAGTACAACCACACACAACAATATAAACAGGCTTACGGTAACCTAATAAGTTGTTCTTTTTTAAACTATAAGTTTACACAATAAAATAAAGACAGGGCCACAGGCGTGTTTGGCTGTCAACTTTCCTTGTTAATATGTTAAAAACTACACTTATAACCAGCTTAGGTTTCTCAGCCGCTCCTACGATAACAATATCCAGGTTAATAAACGACAAACTAAAGGGTTTGCGCGATCAGAGAGAAAGCGACTACGCTTCGTCTGAATGACGAGAACCACGTGTTCAGTAGACTCACCTCGGCGGATAAGGAACGCCGCGACAGCAGCCCCCTTGTTCCATTTCTACGCCGGGGAGGCGTTGTGTCACCTCAACACGTGTCCCCGACACAAGACAACGACTGGTGGGCAATAGCCCGAATCTGGGAAAGTGAAAAACAAATGAGATACGATGCTACGATCACAACTACACGACGCCGGCTCTCAAACAAAGTATAATTTCCTTAGGAAATATTAAAAACTCACCGATTCATAAACTACGGCGACGCGCACATCGCGGCCATCGTCACAGACGCCGAACAAGACGAAGTGTCAGTCAAGATGGCTGAACCCTTCCGGCCTCTCAACTCTGTGTTGCCAGTGTAACCGCGCCGCTCAAGCTGCGTTCAGAAACGCCTTAAAATGGAAGATGACCCGTACAAAAACGGACATTACAGTGTGTGAAGTTCCCAATCCGCACTGGGCCCGCGTGGGAACTATAGCCCAAGCCCTCTCATATTGAGAGGAGGCCTGTGCCCTGCAGTGGGACGTATATAGGCTGATGATGATGATGAACTCCCGGCGTTAAAAGATCCTCTGTGGTGTAGGGGTAGAATTAATACTCTTCATATCTTTGGTGGAAGTTGTAAGAGGTGGCTGAGGAAATATTTAGGCATATTTTAAGCGACCGGCTTGTTGGTTAAACTTACAGACAATCAACATACATACAATCACGCCTGTATTCCCAAATGGGGTAGGCAGAGCACACAAATCGCTACATAGACAAAACAATGACCATTTCACGGTTGGTGGCGACTTCTAGCATATTTTTTATACATTAAACTACCATGAGACTCACTCATGTTGAAAAAAATATGTCGAGCTAAACTCGATTTATTAAACGTGAGTTATCCGATAATTTTTAAACATATTTTTTTAGGGTTTAAGGTGGCAGGTACGATAGTGACAGGTTGCTAGCCTGTCGCCTAAAATATACCTTACCCTATGTCCTTAGTCGCCTCTTACGACATCTATAGAAGAAATGGAGAGGATGGATGAAAATGGTTAAACTTAAAACTTAAAAAATACATATGTTACAAGCGGCAATGATACGTAAGATAGTCATGGTTTTGTCTATGTAGCGTTTCGTGTGCTCTGCCTACCTTATTTGGGAATACAGACGTGATGTATGTATGTACAAAATAAAGTGACATAAATGTAACGTGCTCAGGATAGAGAAGAGTGGCTGAAGAAAGGGGACGCCTTTGCCCAGCAGTGGGATATATTAGGCTAATAAAAAATAAAAATAAAAAGTGTAACGTTTGTATGTCGGAAGCATCATAGGTGTAAAATAGAGGAATCAAGTTGGGTGCCTATTTTTTTTTTACTCGGAAGGTTACCTAGCAGTTAAATTACAAAAATACGATCTAATAAAATAATACTTGAAAAAACCGTAACCGCTAATGTCCCACGTAGATGTTTGGAAGCCGTACACTTTTTTACGGTTGGTAGCCTAAAATGCCATGCAGCCCTTCAACAGCAAAGTTGTGAAACTTTGTAAAGCCCTTCTAAAATTGGTTTGGCAATACTTTTAATTAACAATTTTAAATTGAATAACCTAGCTACACACTTAAAAAGGAACTAAAGAAATTGAATAAAAAATCGGTACGGTTGAAGCACTAGTACAAAAAAAACTTAACGCTCGATTTGTAGTCACGATAAAAATACCTTTTTTTTACAACTCATGGTTTTTTTATTTGATCCCAAAAAACTAGTCCCTTTAACTACAGTTGCTAATCAACATTAGTACCTATATTGTATAGGAATATAACTAAGGACTTTAATGACTTAGGAGCTAAGCTAAGCTGCTTTAGGCAACATACTAGCAAGCTGTTACACGGGTAGGTACAAAAAGTTACGTTATTATAGTCAGAGTTTTTTTCAGTCTAGAAGGTTTCATGTGCTCTGCCTTTCCCATTCAAGAACACAAGTAGAATCTTCGTTATGTATCTGTAAGTAATTTGTATCTAACTACAAAACGCTTACATGCCATCAAGTCAAACTTCTCAAGCACTAAATAAAAAAATATCATCGACGTAAGACACATCATAACTCACCAACTAAAAGTTTAAAAGTATCTAAAGCCTGCCTCCACTTCGCTTTGAACTTAAAATTAACTCAGTCCAACATAAAGGGGCTGAAAATGTTTCAAGCCTTAGCATCACAATACCGGTTCGGGAGCAAAATTAAAAAGTTTCAAGTCTGTACAGAGCCGGTCCATTCTGTTTATTGTGCCAGTTAGGGCATCGTTTCTTGGTTAAGGGGCTCCTGTATCACTAGAGGTATCTCAAGAACACAGCATGACTGTGTATTGAAGAAGAAAAAGTGATCACTTTATTGTACAAAAAACATAACGTAAAAAATAGTAGAAGCAAAATGGTAGTGTTTTTTTTACTCCACAGTGATGAGAATTTCAATTTATTTCGCCATCGTTTAATCTCATGACTTGTATTGTTTTTGCGGCTAGTGTCGGGAATAGAATTAGAACTCTCCATTTGTTCTGTAAGTCGTGGTAGCCCAGCGGTCCGAACTGTGGCCTCTCAAGCAGAGGGTCGTGGGTTCAAACCCCGGGCTCGCACCTCTGAATTTTTCGGAATTTATGTGCGATATTAAATTTGATATTTATCGAGCTATTCGGTGAAGGAAAACATCGTAAGGAAACCTACACACAGCGACGAAGTAATTCAACGTTGTGTGAAGTTCCCAATTCGCACTGGGCCCGCGTGGGAACTATCACCCAAGCCCTCTCATACTGAGAGGAGGCTTGTGCCCTACAGTGGGACGTATATAGGCTGATGATGATGATGATGATTTGTTCTGTGGATGTCACAATAGTCGACAAAAATAATTGGTAAAGGAATACTTAAAGCGAGAGATTTGCAACCTGTCACTGTCATACCTGCCAACATGCTAGAAATTACCATGAAATGTGAAATAGTCCTGGTTTTGCCTACATACCGTTCTGTATGTGCTGCCTACCCCATTTGGAAATACAAGTATGATGTACCAATGTATGTATGAAACGCTACGGCTCGGAAATCAAAAGTAACATTTGAGATGCAGAACTGTCATAAAACTCGACAGAAACAAGCGAAAATTCTTTTCAAAATATGACTCAACAAAGTTTAATGGCGCGCGGGTCCCTTAACACAACATCTCGTTGTGCAGAAGTGTCGCAATTTACATCTTAGAATCAGAGGTCAAACTCTCATCCTTTAGAATAATGGCGTGTTTGTTTATAAAGATGTTTTATGCTGTGTGTTGTCGGGATATAATAACACCTCTCCGTTTCTTCCGCGGATGTCGTGAGAAGCGACTAAGGAAATAGGTTTAGGTATGCTTTAGATAACAGGCTAGCAACCTGTCACTATTCTAACTCTTCCTCTTAATTTTTGTGGTGTTTATCTCGTGTGGTGCCGGGTTAGAATAGCACCTCCCCCTTTCTTCCCGTGGGTGTCTTAAGAGTCGACTCTGGGAAAGGGTTAGTGTATTGTAGGCGATGGGCTAGCAACCTGTCACTGCAATATCACGTTTAACCATCTGGTTACCCTGAAATTGCTAAGCGTGGCATTGGATTTTTGAATTCATGTGCTCTGCCTATCCCTAATGGGAATACAGGCGTGAGAATACGTACAATAATTTTTGTCCAGTTATTTATTTTGTTGGTTTTTATTTCCTGTCTTATGGCTTTTATATTTTGCAGTTGTTTTGAATTGTTATGAATTTGTGAATATTTTTATTATATTTTATCCAGCTGGTTTTTTGACCGAATTAAGAAAAGGAGGAGATCCTCATTTCGACCGCCAGTTTTTTTTGGATGGTAAGGTAAATGTCTCAGTTAGCCTACCATGTAGCACCCATTTGTCGCCATGTGTAAAAAGCTCTTTGCACAGAATCACTGAAAAACAATACAAAGATTTAAAAGGCTACCCAAAGTCCTTATTCCACGTGGACGGAGTCGCAGGCACAGTTAATTCATTAGAATATATAAATGTGAAAGTGTGTTTGTTTGTTTGTTTGTTTGTTTGTTTGTCCGTCTTTCACGGCTAAACGGAGCGATGGATTGACGTGATTTTTTAGGTAGAGATAGTTTAGGGCGCGGAGAGTGACATAGGCTACTTTTTATCCTGGAAAAGATTGATGTTCCCGAGGGAAAACAAAAATATAGTTTGCTTGATAGATCGATATCGATCGACGATAGATCGATATCAATCGATAACCGATCGATAGATGATAGATCGATGGCGCCGTGTGTCGTTTGAAACGAGAAGTTTTCTTACAGTTGTGCTTTATACCGCAATATAACCGAGTTCCACGCGGGCGGAGCCGCGGGCGGAAAGCTAGTTCATTATAAAACAGAATGTTTAAGTCTTAACACAAGTTTCTATACCTAATAAACATTGTACCGACTATAGTTCTGTACGCGACTTCCGTTTGCGTCTAATGAATAGAATTGCTGGTGTCACCATTAATCACTGAATTATTGGGATACGAAATTTTAGAAAAAAAAATCAAAACGAAATTCTTTATTTGTCTATCTATTCTTGTCATGGGCTATATCGAAATATATGACTCAAGTGTATGTACTTCACGTGCCAAAAGGTAGCCAAAAGGGAGAGCAATGCTCTTCCTTTGACGCGATTTCATTTAGTTTTGTGTAATTTAGTAAGTGAGATAAGGTTTAACTGCCTAGAGACAAGACAACTTGTATAAGAAGGCGTCACCTTTGAATCGGTTTCACTCGGACTGTCAATTGCAATCACTAAAGCGCTCATGTGACGTTACAGTAGGTAGAGAAAAAGTGGCACGCTTAGTGTTATTACAGGTAGGAACTCGCGGTATCTATTTCGATATAAGTTTGTGGCTATTGTGATGTCTACGAGCACTACCCGGCGCTGTGATCAATTATCACGATATCAGACTCATTGGCACATGTTATTTTTATTATTTAAGATATTTTAAAAATCATGAAAACCAGTACAAATCGACATAAATCTGCTTTTCCATTTACTTTTATTTATTTCCTGCACACGTGGAAGCTTCAGGCGTTCAGTGCAATCGTAAAGCATGAACGTAAAATAAATGACGGTATCAAATTTCGTTTAGCAGAGTACAGAAGACGGTATTTCTTTTAATTCCATTGTTTTATTTCAATAGATATTGACATGTTTTATTTACATACATACTTACAATCACGCCTATGTTCCCAAATGGGGTAGGCAGAGCAAACGAAACGTGACATAGAAAAAACCAGGTTTATATCACGCTCCGCAGACACTTCTAGCATCATTTTAGGTTTGAAAACGGATGAAAGAGTTAGTTTAATAGTGACAGGTTGCTAGCCTGTCGCCTAAAGCATACCTTAATCTATTACCTTAGTCGCCTCATACGACATCCACGGAAGAAATGGAGAGGTGATATTCATGTCTTATCTCAAAGAAAACGTAGTATAGAGTACTAGGATCGCATAAATCATCGCCACACTACCCTATTAGCCGACACTTAACTAGGAGTACGTTTAATGGCGACACATAACACTCTGCTAATGAACCTATCTTATCTTATCTTATTCTTTCAAAGCCAAAGGAGATTCGACTAAATAAGGTCTCGTATTGTCAGGAAAGAATGGCTTCATTTAGTTAATAGAGAGTCCGTGTCGGTTTTTGTGAGAATTTTGGTCCGGTTGTAACACTATTTTTAGATGGCACTATTTCAAGGTTTTTCAAAACAATACAATTTTGTTTATCTTGAAAAATATATGGATAACTCACGATTTAAATCGAGTTTAGCTCGACTTGTCAGTGAGCGTTTGGGAGCAGCCGCCGCGGCTCCTAGGTATAGGGCTACGAATAACCCCGAAAGATGTCGAGCTAAACTTGATTTAAAACGTGAGTTAACCGTACATTTTTCAAAATGAGTGAGTCTTACAGTAGTTTAATGTTCATCAATACAATTCATTTACGTTGAGAATATTATTTAACATTCATTTTGAAAATTTTCGAATAACTCATACATAGGTACATACATAGGTACATACATATTCTCACGCCTGTATTCCCAAGAGGGGTAGGCAGAGCGAATAACTCATGGTTAATAAATCGAGTTTAGTTCGACATGTTATATTATTTAACATTTTTTTGCGGTTAATAGGTACATGCAGAGTTAATTTACTAACTTAAAACGTAAACAATATTTCCTGTGTGGTTACGGGCTTAGAATGACGCCTCTCCATTTCTTCCGTGGACTTCGTAAAAGGCGACTAAGGAAATAAATAGATTACGGTCTATTTTGGACGACAGGTTAGCAACCTGTCACTTAATACCTCTCAACTTAAACCTTAAAATTATACTTAAAGTAGTTACGCCACGTAAAAAGTTATGGTTATGTCTATGTAGCGTTTCATAATGCTCTGCCCACTTCATTTGAGAATATAAACGTGATAATTAATGATGATGGTGAAAAAAACACTAGTTTAAAAAAAACTTTATACATGATTGTAGTGACATAAACACCACTATTATAGCAACTTAGTTGAAATCCCTTTTCGTCACCTTCCACCGGATTTTCAGCCAACCAAGAATTTCGCCGTCCATTAGATGTCCGTAAATTATTTCCCTAAGTTAACTAACTTTCTATTAAATAAATCTAAGGGCAGATCTAATAAACGGGCCTCCTAACTGACTGTCCGTTAATGAACTACGCAATGAATGATAATCATTGCAAATTAAATTGACCTTAGTAACTTGAGATCGCGGTACCTTTTAGGATTTCGTCGATAAAAGACAATAACGGAAACCATAGATTCGTCATGTATGTCTGTCTGTTTTTCTGTCCGTCCGTATACCTACACAAAAAAAAATTAGGGGTTCCTCATACTTAGAACTGAAACTCAAAACTGTTTCTATGGATACATACATATTCATATTATTCTCACGCCTGTATTCCCAAGAGGGGTAGCCAGAGCACATGAATTAAAAAAAAACTTAAAAAAAGTTAGTTCTATGCATAGATAGGTCTTCAAAAACTATTATTATTATTATCTAGCCTGGGTCGGTATCCCACTGCTGGGCAAAGGCCTCCCCCCATGTCTTCCATTCCTCCCGATCTAGAGCGGTCTGGGGCCAGTCGCCGAGAAATACGTCCAGGTCGTCCCGCCATCTCCGTAAACTATATTGAGGTTTATATTTTTTTTCTAAATTATAGTTTGTGCGAGAAATACTTTGTAAGTGGTAGAATGTAATTATGTCCACTCCCCTCTAACTTTTAAAGTAAGAGAACGATAGAACTCAAAAAAATAGATTAAGTACTTTACCAATATTACTGTAGCTGACGCGCTCAAAGAGGTTTATGGTTTCCTTTAGGTTTTTCTGTGATACTGTAACTAATTTTTAAAATGATTTGGTTCTAAGTCAGTCGCCTATCAAAATATGTGTTTTTGTAAAAGTTTATTTTAAATAATATATTTTTTCGTTGTGAATTTTCTCATTTCGATCAGCCCCTGAGCCACCTACAAATAACCATGCAAACTTCCACCGAAAATGTTTTTTTTTTGTCATGGCTCATACATAAACCACATTTTACTTTACATTTATCTAATCAATGGTACGGAAGGTGACTAAGAAAATAGGTAAAGGTACCTACATTTTAGGCAATAGGCAGTCACTACTTTAGCTATTTTCTCTACCTCGATGCCTGAAAAACAATCTAAGAGTCTTATACTTTATTTCAAGAATATAACATACTTAATGATAAAACAAATTACTAATACTAATTAAAACTACGTACAAATAAACTAACTAAAAATCAAAATGAAAAATATCCCCGAGACTGCTACCTCGGGGAAAGGTGCCCAAAAGGCTGGCTGCGTTCCCTCTCTGAATGGCGATGCCAATTCGTTGCCCCAGGAACGCGTAAGCCCTCTGGTCTCCTGTAGTTTTGATTAAGTGTTTTTTTAATATATAATCTACTAGCTTTCCTCCCGCGGCTTCGCCCGCGTGGAACTCGGTTATATTGCGGTATAAAGCACAACTATAAGAAAACTTCTCGTTTCAAACGACACACAGCGCCATCGATCGATCGGTTATCGATTGATATCGATCTATCATCGATCGATATCGATCTATCAAGCAAACTATATTTTTGTTTTCCCTCGGGAACATCAATTTTTTCCGGGATAAAAAGTAGCCTATGTCACTCTCCGTGCCCTAAACTATCTCTACCTAAAAAATCACGTCAATCCATCGCTTCGTTTAGCCGTGAAAGACGGACAAACAAACAAACAAACAAACAAACAAACAAACAAACAAACACACTTTCACATTTATAATTATATATTGGTACGGATGAGTAGCTACAAAGCGTGAAATAGTTCATACTTTGCCTGTGTAGTAATTCATGTGCTCTCCCTATCCCTTTGGGAATACAGGCGTGATTTATGTCCGTACGTAATAGTAGTGTGATTAGAGTGATAGGGAAGTGGATGTAATAATGTCATTTTGTCCTTGATTTATTGCGTAACATTTGATAAGGACTCTAGGATATAGTTAATTACTATCTATATTACGTACTGACCTAATAATAGTACATTGAGCAACTAGGGGAGGAAATGGAACATTATTAACGAGAGGCTGTTAGAAGCCCGACGCCGCAGGCGGAGGGCTTTTATGCCTCGAGTTTATAATGTCATTTACTCCCCGTGTTACACACAATGTTTTTCATCACATTTGCGAGGAAAAACTAAAAATTAAAGAAAATTCATAACATCACGTCACCGCGTCGCACTATTTCTTTTGCGCTGTCACTGCTGTCAGTGCGTTTAGGTCTATTGTCACTTTTTTTAATCATATACCACAGACAAGAACTATGTTTCGTACAGAATTCGAATAGTCATACAGCCAGATTCTACCAAAAAGGTTCAAACAATACGAAAAATTCATATTAAAAAACGCGTTGACATACATCTAAAGTATTAAATTAATACAGTTTCATAATGCATATGTCGCAGGCGGATTGTATAATCCGCCGTTTTACATTACGCCTAGCCGTTTTGCAAAACAGCGCCGTTTTGTAAAGCGGCGGCTCAACGTTCAGCCGGATTGTCATTGCGAAACGTTCTTCAATAAGGCGGCCCACGTTTAGCCGCATTGTACTACTACTAATATTGTAGGGTGACCATACTTACATGATAACAATGTTGAAAATGAAATTATTTAAACCAAGGTGTTTTAGTTAGTAGTTGACTTATTTCACAAAAATAATTTTCGTGCTTTTATAAAAAAAATTACTAACCTCGAAAGCCAAGGCGGGAGCTCGCTGCGCTTCGCTCCCGCCTTGGCTTTCTAACCTAACCTGTCCGAGTCGTATCAGCTCCGAGGTGGTCTTCCTCGCTCGCTGCGCTCGCTCGGTCAAAGCGGCGGCTAATCTCTCGCCGTATTACATTATGCCTAGCCGTATTGAATAACGTTTAGCGCCGAATTCATTCCGGCGGTTTTTCATTCAGCCGCATTCAATCCGGCTAAACGTTGAGCCGCCGCATTACAAAACGGCGCTGTTTTGCAAAACGGCTAGGCGTAATGTAAAACGGCGGATTATACAATCCGCCTTCGACACATACATTAATTTTGCATTTAAAAATTTACCCTAAACTTTTAATAGCAGAATTTTTATTTTTACATTTGTAACCTCCTTAGTCTGAACTAACGTACCTATACTAACTTTTGCAATTTTTAAAACTAAACTTTACCTCCCATAGGATGTAATGATAACTCCCGCGGTTACAATTTAGGCCTTTGTCCTGAAGGATACGCGCTTGTAACACCACCATTGACGAGCAAGTGTGATGAAAAACATCTTAATTGGTGTCGCATTTCTTATATCTCCGTCGTCTTCAAGTAATTAGTTACTTGCGTAATATGAAAAATATGCTAGAAGTGGCTGCAAAACGTGAATATTAACGTTATTGACTAAGTATTCACGTTTAGGAATACAGGCTTGATGTATTTATGTACATATGTGTAAATTGTGAAATTAAAAAAGAACTTGTGATTTTTTTTTCTCAATTTGGAAAAAAAAGTTTTTTTTTTAAGCATGCACGATTTATACAGGGTGGTCGGAAATTGACCATAAATACTTTAACCAGTGGTCGGGTGTAGGCGTCTGAATAAAGATATATTATGTCTTGATTTTTTTATTATTAACCTTGAGGGAGACAAATGTTTCATTGCTTTTCAGGTCAATGCGCCCCGTGTTAACACGTTGATGGACAGTACTACCGTACATTTTGTTGGCGTTGTGACACTAAAATGTTTCATACATTGCCTACAGGCGTACTGTCATATCGCACGGTTAAAAGTGTACTTCTCGCGTCAGTACGTTTATAGGCGTCGTACTTCGTACGCGTCGTCGGCGACTGAAATGTGTTTTGTAAAACAAACAATAGGAAATCTAGATTATATCTATTGATAAATCATAGACAGTAACTTTTTCGTACCTGCATAATTTAAATAGCATTAGTTTTTTCTTCTGAACTGGTAGATTCTACATCAGATGGTTCATAATCTTTGTCTGATCCGGATGCCCCGTCATCACAATAAAGGTCATCTCTTGAATCAGGTGAAGAAGCTTTGTCGAATTGGATTTGTAGCATTCCTGTTGCTCCTCATACGCATTGACGATTCGCCATCAACAAAATATATACTTAGACCTATAAGTTTGTTTTTGTCTCAAAAATAACTTACACGACTTTGTTAGCTTTATGTAAAAATACCACTATTGATTTTTTTTTCCTAAATAAACAACAAAAATACGTGAAAATGATATTTACATTTCGTCCGTTTACTAAGACAGACACGATTTTGCACGTCCGTTATTCGCTGCACACTACTCCGTAGAGTGTATGAAAACATGACGTCTACAGGCGTTGTGTTCGTAATGGTGTGGTCAAAATTATGTAGATGTGTGTGTAGATGCTTTTTCAAAAACCAAGTTTTTGAACCTTACGATATGACAGTACAAATATACAAATTACTTCTGCCGCGACACTACAACATGCTCTACCTGATGTTAGTATGGAAAACGTAACGTCTAGCGGCGTACTGATTTTTTACAAGCCAAAACTTGAACGTCGAGGAACGTACTGTCGTATCAATTTTTTAAAGAGCAACGGCAATAGGCGTTCTGTCCATCAACGTGTTAAGTATACCTAAATTATACTCTGCAAGTTCCGTTTTAGCCAGCGCGCACCTGCACCC
This sequence comes from Adoxophyes honmai, assembly GCA_005406045.1. Classification (NCBI taxonomy): domain Eukaryota; kingdom Metazoa; phylum Arthropoda; class Insecta; order Lepidoptera; family Tortricidae; genus Adoxophyes; species Adoxophyes honmai. The sequence goes on from BHDV01065736.1 coordinate 18,325, forward strand.
GCGACTGTTATTCCTGATAGCAATGCGATGCTTGACGGTTGACTAAGAATGGGGTACAAAAGCCTGGGCAATATTTTCAGTTTTTTCTTCCATTAAACAACACACACATTCATAGGTACATATTCTCACGCCTGTATTCCCATGAGGGGTAGGCAGAGCAAATGAATTCAAAAATCCAGTGCCACGTTTAGCAAATTCAGGGTAACCAGATGGTTAAACGTGATATTGCAGTGACAGGTTGCAAGCCCATCGCCCACAATAAACTAACCCTTTCCCAGAGTCGACTTTTACGACACCCACGGGAAGAAAGCGGGAGGTGCTACTAAAATGCCGAAAAAAGAAACTTCACAGCGGTAATCAGGTGCGTATACCCGACCACTAGTAAAAATATTAACGGTCAATTGCCGGCCACTCTGTATAATTATAATTACATTCCGTTAGTTCATAGGGTGTACGAAATAAGGTTAAAAATGGATTTTTTTTAAGTATTTTTATCGGTATCGACGAATCTCATAATTCTGACCTTACAAGACATTCTTGTAGAACCCCAAAAAGAGACTTTGTACAAAATAGCCAAGTCCAAATATAACGAGTATATTTCATCTTCTAAAATACTCGGCACTTAGCTTCGGCGATATTAACTCCTGTATCGAAGCGTTCATCTCTCCGATATAAATCGACGCAGTTACTCGGGTTCGTTTCCGAGCTGGGAATATTAGTCACGAGACGAGGCCGATTAATAATATCCACGGATGCGGATTGGTGCGATCTGCGGATGCGGATTGGTGCGATCTGTGGATGCGGATTGTGCGGATTCGTTCAGCTCAGACGCAATACGCAAATAGCCTTTAAAAAACTTATCTCTATCGATATTATAATTACATCAAGTTTTGAAAGATCATAAAACAGGCGAAAACCCGAGTAGTGTGGTTTAAAATGACATATCTCCATTTCTTTCGTGGATGTCGCAAGAAAAGACTAAGATTTAGGTATGTTTTAATTGACAGGCTAAAAACAGGCTAGCAAGAGCCCCTTTTGCAGGTATTTAGTTTAGGTCTATCAGCGCTTCGTCAATACTATTGTTGCCAAGAAAATTGCACCCCAAGAAACTTGGTAAAAAGTACTTATTATTTCTAATAAAAAGTGTTAAGAAAAACCGCAACATATTATACCTACACGTAAACAAAACCAAGTACAGTCAGCTGCAGAGAAAAGTAACCCCCCGCCCATACAATGTTTCATTGCTAGGGGGTTACCTTTCTCTGCAGCTGTCCGTACAACAAAGCCAAGTATTAGGGTGCTTGCTACCACACCGATCGATCGATCGTCTGTGGATGGTGTGTCGCTTAATATCGATTGAAGTTGATCGACTGGTCTGAGTGCATAGTGTAATAAAACGGTCCATACATTATTCGCGTTAATTCGCAAACGAGATTGTTATCGATTCATGACCGCTTTGTTAAAGTAAACTCGACGCTCTGGTAGCTTCGGTCGATCGACAGATACCGGTCAACTAATTAACCTGTCAACGCTGATCGATTAACCCCGGCTGTATTCCATTTTTCATTCTACCATCGATCCTTGCCGTCAATCGACGATCGATCGATATAGTAGAATCTGGTGACACCGTTACTCCAATTTTTTGTGTCTTCGACCTTTTTCTCTCCGAACTTTGATATGCGATACGGATGTCACGGCACATCACTAAACACAGCCGCTTCGCAGACCTTCAAAGGCAGAGGCTCTGCCTCGTTTTCATAGTAAATACTCTTTGGAATTGCTTAACCGTCGCCCGGGTGTGATGAATGGACGCGGGTTTCAGAGACCATACGGATTTCAGTACCCCTACTACGGGTTTTAAAATTTAGAATCAGACAAACATAGCATGATTATAATTGATCGATGTACAAAAGATAGTCGGTTATTTTGTGTTACACCTCTCCATTTCTTCCGTGGATGTCGCAAGTGGCAACTAAAGAAATATGTTTAGGTATGGTTTAGGCGACAGGTTAGCAACCTGTCCCTATTATACTACCTCTTCAATCTGATTCCAAATCCAAATTACGCTAGAAGTGGCTGCGAAGCGTGAAATGGATACGATATTGTCTGCGTCACTATACAGGGTGGACGGAAATTGACTGTAATTATTTTAACCGGTGGTCGGGAATATGCTTCTGAAAATCCCTACGATTTTTTTCCCGAAATTTTCGAGTATTTTTTTTTTAGAAAATTTTAAAATATTTCTCAGTCTTCTGTACTCCGATATTTAGTCAACCGAGTAGCATCGCAATGTCAAACGATTGCAGGTGCGTACGCGCCGACTAAGGGGACTTGCGTATGGGACGTAAGGTTGGTAAAACACAGGGCGCAATGAGCTTAAAAGCGATGAAACATTTGTCTCCCACAACGTCAATAATGGACTCAAACTTAAACCGTTAATTGCGAAAATGTTGTACATCAAGATGTTACAAAAATTCCTATGGAGGCCGGGATTTAGCATTTACCCTGTGAGGGCATAGCAATTTTAAAACTTATAAGTAGCAAATACATAAGGTAAACGTCCCTGTACTCGACACTGACACAATACATGGCACTTGCAACCTTATGTCATAGTAAGACAGGTGACAGATGGGTGCCATCTACTGGGTGTTGAGGCGTCGAAAATTGGTACATTTACCTTAATACTATTTCTTAATTTATTAATTAATAAATTATCAGGAAATATTTTACGGTGTTTCAGACGCGTACCTATACTCGACCACTGGTTAAAATATTTACAGTTAAAATCCAACCAACCTGTATAATTATCGATTTATCAAATCACACGATTTTGATAACCTTCAAATTTAAAAAAACTATTTTAGTGATCTCACTTCTGACATCTAAAAATTCTTTCCTCGAATTTTTGCGAAAGAAAAATAATGTGTACGATATTTTTAACAATATACTTAACTGACGAATAAAACACTTTTTTCCCGTTAGCTTGCCTATTCTATTCGCATAACTTAATGTGAATAATATACAGATCAAAGCAAAGGGTGGGTGTTTTCTTCGTTTGACCACCTACGCGAATGTACCCAAAACCTAATTCAATGATATGGAAAAGATCAAGTCTATATAAGTATCATTATTTAACTTACATACGTACCATCGCGAACAGGGATTGTTGAGCCAGTTACCTACGTTTGTAACTTGGTCGTGTAATACTAATCCAATAG
>BHDV01065737.1:4514-16677 GCA_005406045.1 Adoxophyes honmai
CACGTTTAGCAATTTCAGGGTAACCAGATGGTTAAACGTGATATTGCAGTGACAGGTTGCTAGCCCATCGCCCACAATACACTTCACTACCGAAATATTATATTGTCATCTGATTTACAGAAGTTTACAAAATTTCAACTCAAACGGTAACCGGGAAATGTATCAAATTTAACTTGCGAAATTTGGAGCGTTTCAGATAATTATGACTGGCAAGATTTGTCAAAAAACAAAGACGAGTGGAAAGAAAAAGAAGAGGCTTTTACCCAACAGCGGGACACTCTAAAAGCTATAAAAAAAAGATTTGTATACAGATAAATAATCAAACATCGGGACAGGCGAAGCTAAATAAAAGCTTGTAAAAAGGATGGGCGGCTTAATCCCTAAACTCCGACGTTCGCTTCTGTCTCCCACTTGGCCCCATCCTTGGCTCAAGTACCTGATCTCATACATAATTAAATCCGGAGGCGCGGGTTTTTCAGCCAAAGCACACACGCGAATGATCAAAGCGAACAAACAGCGATCGCGTGAACTAACTTCGCCTCATTATGAATGTTGGCAACTCCGCCTGCAGGACAAAGTAATCAACTCAAAACTCGGCAAATGCAAAAACATAACTCCCTTTTTTGGCTTCGCATCTGCGTAACGCTGGCCGCAAACGACCCGCCGGTTTGGTCGCGTGATTACGTGCGGAGTTCGACGTAGTTTCGTTCATCCACGCAACCTGTTCTATCTAAATGTCTTTATCAAAATAGGTGGGATAGGGTAAGAAATTGAACAGAATGTGCGTTCATTTTTCGAACCATTCGTGACCTGACATCAAGAGCAACTAACCTAACTAGATGGGCACTCGCTCGATGAAAAGTTGTGTGTGTCCTCGGGTTTGTTTCACTATGTTTGAGTCTCGTAGTAGTTTCATGTTCGAAATGTAAACTCATAATTAAATTTTAAATTATATTTAAAATACGGAAATGTTTTAATAGGCATCAACTGTCTGTCATTGTCTACATAGATCCTTACGTTGAAATTTATTTTCATAGACACTCAATGCCAGAGCAATGAGATTTTTCAAGAATCACCTGAAAGTCTTAGTGGTGTAATTCTCTCATAATTTTCGGCATCACAACACCATGGCGTGCAAAGTGACAGTAAGAACTAATGAATATTAATGACTAGCTGTGCCCGCGACTCCGTCCGCGTGGAATAGTGAAAAATTTTCCCCGTTTTTCCCCCACATTTTTCACTATTTCTTCGGTCCTATTGGTCGCAGCGTGATGTTATATAGCCTAAAACCTTCCCCGATAAATGGTCTATCCAACACAAAAAATTTTTTTTTAATCGAACCAGTAGTTCCTGAGATAAGCGCGTTCAAACAAATAAACAAACAAACTCTTCAGCTTTATTATATTAGTATAGTGATGAATCCAAGTAGTTTGTAAACCCGATGACGACTGTGAAATCGCGAAGCAAAGTGTATTCAAAAACGCGGAAAAATATTTTTGTACCAAAACTCAGTCAGGTTTTCTAACCGCTGGACTATCCGGCCGTCGTGTTTAGTTAGTTACGTAAGAGGATAGCACCACAGATTAAATTAAGTTTCAACTCACGAGCCTAAGGCGTATATCATGATGTGACCCTGTAATTGTTTGGTCGTTATTCCAAAAAAAATCAAATCTTGGGGTTTGGCCATCCTCATAATATCAGCGTTTAGAAGATCAGGTCCCAAGGAAATGCTCCACTAAATTGTAATATAAAAAAATCCAAGTTCTAGGTATTGCACCGAAAATTCAGAGTATTTTAGCAGCCCTATATTTTTCGCGATCAACCCTAATAATTTTACACATAAAACTACCGTGAGACTCACTCATAGTGAAAATTAACGGATTACTCACGTTGTTTATACCGAGATTAGCTCGACATGTTTCGGATCAATCCGTGATCCATCATCTGGAGCTACGCGCCACGGCAGCGGACAGACGCGCACTGCGTGCAGCCGCTCTTTCCGCGCGACTACTAGGCACAGCTGACAGCAGTTCACAACTACCCACATTTTCGCTAACACATTCACTATTATTGTCAAAAGACGGGTAGCACACAACACTAACAACATCAGTCTCTAAAGGCTCGTTCACACCGACCACAGACGTAGTACGAGCATTAAGAACAGTTTTCCAGTTTGGGGGAACCGACCAACCACTATCCCGATTGAAATTCGGATGCCGACTGATTTCAATGGCCTCACGCACTTTTCGCGGAATGAAAAACCTTTCCCTCGCCAGTACAGTTGTTTTGTCAAATCTTATATAGTGCGTCGAGTCAGAATTCATCGAATGTTCAGCCACAGCCGATCCCCTGTCATCCTGTTTTCTCATACTACGAATGTGCTCTGACAACCTTGTGGATACATTCCGACCAGTCTCCCCGATATAGTTCTTGCCACAGGAACAAGGAATCATATACACCCCGGGACCGTTTAGGGGCTCCCTGTCTTTCGGTGAACGCACCAACTGCCTAAGCTGTGTATAAGGGCGGAAAATCGCCTTGATGCAATACCTCCGGCGTAACAAGTGACCGATTTTATCCGTTACTCCTTTTATAAACGGCATGTACACTGGAAGCCTCTCAACCCCCGCTGGCCGCCGACGAGCTGACACGTTCACAACACGGTTGCACTGCCTCTAATTGTATCCATTACTTTCCAACACACCCTTCACGTGACACAATTCACGATCTATATGTTGTGGATCACAAATACCCAAGGCCCGATTTATCAGTGTTCTCGGCAAAGAGGATAAATGACACGGATGATGATGTGAATCAGCTCTCAAGTAACGGTCCGTATGAGTTGGCTTACGGTACACGGTGGTTTCTAGTCTACCGTCAGGCCTCCGCAAAACCAAAACATCCAAAAACGGTAAACGGCCATCATTCTCCGTCTCCACCGTGAACTTAACCTTATTGTGCAAAGCGTTAAGGTAGTCTGAAAACTGTGACAATTCATCTCTTGACACGATCGCAAAAATGTCATCCACATACCGCCACCAATATCTAGGCACCACGGCCGCGTTGGTTAAGGTCCCGGGGTGTATATGATTCCTTGTTCCTGTGGCAAGAACTATATCGGGGAGACTGGTCGGAATGTATCCACAAGGTTGTCAGAGCACATTCGTAGTATGAGAAAACAGGATGACAGGGGATCGGCTGTGGCTGAACATTCGATGAATTCTGACTCGACGCACTATATAAGATTTGACAAAACAACTGTACTGGCGAGGGAAAGGTTTTTCATTCCGCGAAAAGTGCGTGAGGCCATTGAAATCAGTCGGCATCCGAATTTCAATCGGGATAGTGGTTGGTCGGTTCCCCCAAACTGGAAAACTGTTCTTAATGCTCGTACTACGTCTGTGGTCGGTGTGAACGAGCCTTTAGAGACTGATGTTGTTAGTGTTGTGTGCTACCCGTCTTTTGACAATAATAGTGAATGTATTAGCGAAAATGTGGGTAGTTGTGAACTGCTGTCAGTTGTGCCTAGTAGTCGCGCGGAAAGAGCGGCTGCACGCAGTGCGCGTCTGTCCGCTGCCGTGGCGCGTAGCTCCAGATGATGGATCACGGATTGATCCGAAACATGTCGAGCTAATCTCGGTATAAACAACGTGAGTAATCCGTTAATTTTCACTATAACCCTAATAATACGCGTAAGCATCATTTTATGTTCTTTGACTTTATTCAACCTAACAAGAATTATGAAATATTGGTTTAATCGTAACTAAGAATTTATTTATATCAAAACCAAATTTAATGTTGATCTCGTGCCGTAGAATCGATAGTTTGAGGGCACTCAAGTGGCAGATTGTTCTAACCGTCACAGTTCTCTGCCACAACAGTGGGCCCATGTCTAATTGTCGTGTTGTCTGCGCAGCGCTGCAGCGCTTGCGACGCAGCGGTGATTGTGCGGTCGCTGCGCTCAGCAACTGTATCGGTTGAGACAAGCAGGACACAGTCAGCCGTACGCAATTGGTACATATTCGGTCTAGAGAGCACTCACAAAACAGGGACAACAGGGATATTGCCTAACGCATCAAAAATCTACATCGGTTTCACGGGGGAAATGATCTAGATCTCAGGCGTTTTTTTGTGCAAAAAACTGTATTACGATTGTGAGATCATTACGTAAAAGCTATTTTTAGTAAATAATTCGTTAAATTTAGTTCAAATATCAAAACTGAAATGGGTATGGGCTTAGGTTGCGATGACGTTACGTGATACCAAATGTTTCAATTTCAACGCGAGATTTGGTTTTACTGTCAAATTGAAACTGATGTAGATTTTTAGTAAGTTAGACAATAGGGTTTTTGAACACTTTTGAAATATACTTTTAATAAATTCTTCATTATGTAATAAACACGATATATTAGTATTTCCGGATTCTTGTCTGTATTAACTAAGAAAATAAATATTAAAGTTCAAATTCTCAAACTCACGCCAAAAACGCTGTTTGACGTCACATGCAAGTAAACAAAGGCACCACACAAAGAAGCTGTCAAAATTGTCATGTCAAATTATCAATGTCCACTTTGACCACAGATACCTTTAATGGTATGTGACGTCATCAATCAATCGCAAGCGTTTCGGTCACAGATACATTATTAACGAATATTAGAAATTAATAAAACAAAATACTCTAAAAATGCATAATATTTTGAACAAAAGAAAGTGAAATATGTTTAATTTTCCTATAATCTGTTAAGATGGCCACAAATTATAGTTTATTTTTACTGTTGTCAAAGACCCTATTGTCTTTCAGAAGTCAAACTCCAAAACAAAGTGCGCATGAGCAACGCGCACAGACGCGTCGCACAGATACGATACCTCGGAACAGTTGGGACCGAGTGCTGCTGCCGTCTGCTTGACAAGCGCGTTTGTGATTCTGCAACCTTTGCAAGAGTAACTACCGGAACCGTGAAATAGTAACAAGAATTGCATGAATGAAATGCATTGAAAGTCTTTTCCATTAGCTTACAGTAAAAAATGTACATACTACAAAATAACGAGCATTTCGCCAACGTCGAAATCCTCGCAAGATACATAACGGCGTATTTTAAGTAAAACAATGATATTAAAGTCAAAATGTTAAATTAAAATTAGAAATAAACAGAAGTGCCACGTGGTAGTAGTTTTATGTGCATACGCATAATTGATATCCCTAGAGGCCGCCGAGCGTAGGTATAAAGTGAAGTATCCTTGATTGACTTCTGTACCATCGCGAACTGGGATTGTTGAGCCACTTGCCACTGTTCGCGATTTTATTTAGACGTGTAATCAATGACCGATGTGACAGGCTTGCTGTGAGCTATTGGATTAGTATTACACGACCAAGTTACAAACATAGGTAAGTAGCTCAACAATCCCTGTACAGTCGAGTTCATAAATACATATATGAGCAGACAAATGCCAAATATGTAAACTTTTGCACCTTATTGTCAATGTCATAAAGTTGTACAGATATTTTTGAACCCTCAGTTTTGCTCATATATATTAATGAACTCGACTGTGCGTGATGGTACATGTCTATTTTGTGGCATAGTCGTCAATTGGTTGACCGCTGGGTTAGCGAAAAAATAACGAAAATGCTGCAATATTTGGTATTATGATTGAGAGCGCATCATTTAAAAATCATAAGATTATGTGAGTAAATCTACAATGATTTGATTCACAGTTTAGTAGAAACAAAACCACCGCCGAAATTAAGCTGAGTCAATATTGTCTCGAGTTCTACAACAACGTGACACCACATAAAGGTCATTTTCACAACACGTGCGCTCATATCTCACGCATTCTATTCAAAATCTCCTGGCACACATCACGTCTAATTCGCGACAGTGAATATTACGCATTATTTCGCTAACCGACTTATGTTTAATTCATCTGGCAAAGCAAATATCCGTCGTGCGCGCGTCGCGCATACATTACGCGGCTGTCAGTCTGTCAGTCTGTAGGGCTGGAACTTGTCAAAAAAATGTTTCTTTGGCCGTTTTCGGGGTTGCGTTTTCCTGTTCATTTTTGCGTCTTTCTTGAACATTACGTGATGGACAAACGTCACGCCTTTATTTCCAAAATACGTGCAAAATAAATATGTATGTAAAACGTTTCAAAGAAATGTTGTAGGTTCATGATTTAGGTACGTTTCTAGAAACAAAAATGCATTTCTTGACGTTGTACATTTCTACAGTTTTACTTAACACACACAACTTTTATCTTTACACATAGAATAAAGTCTGTATTTCGAAATTGGTATAGCAGAGAATACAAGACACTACATAGATTACAACCATATATTTCATATCACGTAGCCACTTCTGGCATATTTTTTAGGTTATCGTGAAACACAGCGTACGCTTAAATATACCTCAACTAGCTTAACCTATTTCCTTACGATATGTATGGAACAAATGGAGAGACGATAATCCAAAACTGACGCAACGCGTATCTTTATATATTATTAAAAAAAGAAACAAGAAACAGTCTCAATTTGTAACAATTAGATTCAATTCAATCGAGCCCTTTTCAAGTACTTCTCAAACTTCACCAACCCTAGCGCCTCGTAGCACCTCGTAGCGCTACGGGCCGCTACGCGGGCATTTGCATTCCGGGCACTTGTCCCGCGCGGGACTTAGAGCGGCAATTTATGGAGCAGGCAATGGCGCGGGCCGTAAGCCCGCACTTGCTTGTTTTCGCAGCCTCGTCGGGGAAAACAGGCGACTAGTTGGATGGGTGGGTAAAGATGGTCTTTTGTCTTAATACATACATACAATCACGCCTATGTTCCCTAATGAGGTAGGCAGAGCACACAAAACTTGACATAGACAAAAACCATTATTACTATTTCACGCGTCGCAGCCACTTCTAGCATAATTTGGGTTTGGAAACGGATGGAAGAGGTAGTATAATAGTGTCAGGTTGCTAGCCTGTCGCCTAAAGCATACCTAAGCTCTTTCCTTTTGTCTTTATATTCCCTTTATTTTATAGACAAATTGAGGTGTCGGTTTGAATAAAACAAAAATTTCCCAGAAATGTCTTCACTTGACTATACGAGTATGTACTGACACTAGTCAGAGTCGCTGTCGCTGTTCTTTGCAAGTGAGATGATGGTGTATTATTCAATACGCATCTCGTTTTTATTGAAATTCAAAATTCAAATTCAAAATTCAAAACTTTATTTATGCAAATAGGCTCCTAAGAGCACTTTTACACGTCATTTTTGAGTCTACCAGCGCTTTGGAAAGACCATCATTGCCAAGAAGAATGCGCCGCAAGAAACTTGGCAGGAAGTCATTTTTTCAAAACAGAAAAAGAGAATTACAAAATAAATTACAAAATAAATAAATCTATACTAATATTATAAAGCTAAAGAGTTTGTTTGTTTGTTTGTTTGTTTGTTTGTTTGTTTGTTTGTTTGTTTGTTTGAACGCGGTAATCTCAGGAACTACTGGTTCGATTTGAAAAATTATTTTTGTATTGGATAGACCATTTATCGAGGAAGGCTTTAGGCTATATAACATCACGCTGCGACTAATAGGAGCGAAGAAATTTGGAAAAATGTGGAAAAAAACCGGGGAAATTAGTCACTATCCCACGCGAACGGAGTCGCGCGCACAGCTAGTTAATTATAAACAAAAGTTACCAATAATCAAAATAAATTAAGTATAACAAAAAAAATGGTAATTATTTTAACAAAAAGAAAACAATGATAGTGTACTGAATTGAGATGTTCAGATTGAGTATACGGAAGATCAAATGTAAATAATATAATTGGTGCTAAATATGGACTAAAGAATACGATATCCTTGTATATGTTACCGGAAAATAACAAAATCCGTAAGTTTATAAATGTCCGAGGAAATTGATAAACTTTCGTAAGATTCCAAAGGAGAAACAAAATTTTTATTTACGCCTACTTTTTGGCAATAATTGATCTAATCTAACCTAACCTAACCTAATGTAAGATAACAAAACCTAATCTGACCTAAATTGATTATTTTACGAAAATGTAGGCATAAATAAAAAAATGTTTCTCGTTTGGAATGTGACATAATTATACATACAAGTCATGATATTGTACAAAGAACAAAGAGACAGTACGTTCTATCAAACAAATCTAAAAACTTTTAAATGTGCTGACAAGCAGCGATATTGTCTAATGCACCAAAAATCTACATCGTTTCTGATTTGACAGTTGAAACCAAAAATCGCTTTGAAATGTTTCAACTGACACTGAAACTGTCAAATTAAAAACGGTTTAGATTTTTGTTGCGTTAGACAATAGCGCTGCAGCCTTACTGTTCAACAGTTTTTATGGTGAATTGATTAGTTTTGTTATTTACGTCCTTTGAACATAAAACTACCGTGAAATTCAGTCATCTTAAAAACTACGGATAACTCACGTTTTAAATCAAGTTTAGCTCGACATGTTTGGGGCTAATTCGTAGCCCTTCATCTAGGAGCCGAAGCGGCTGCTGCTGCCAAAAACCCCACAACAGAATAATAGAGTGGTGGCGCGCAGTACGCCTTTGGCAGCAGCAGCCGCCTCGGTTTCTAGATTAAGGTCTACGAATTAGCCCGAAACATGTCGAGCTAAACGCAGTTTAAAACCTGAATTTTCCTTAATTATCAAGATTTACGTCCTTTGCTTGTATAGGTAACATGAATCTTATTACTTTCGAAGACTTTATGACCCCGGGACTCCGACCAATAATTACGATGCTGACCATTAGTAAGTCAATCGCGCTGATTAAACCGTTTAAGTGATTGGGTTACGGGGGGGGGGGGTCGGCGTCGGTCTCGGGATCTGCCTCTATTCCCTAATGGGGTAGGCAGAGCCCACGAAACGCTACATAGTTAAAACCATGACTATTTCTGACATACCTCTTTTGCTTCATCCACATTCATCAGTCACCTCATGCCTAAAATATACCTCAATCTAATTCCTTAGTCGCCTCTTACGACATCTACGGAAGAAAATGAACCTCTCCATCACAGCTGTATCATGTTTTGCATCATTATTTGTTGTTTTTAGGTAAATATTTGTTCGCTAAATGCTTTGTAAGAAGTAAATATCAAAACGAATTAGCATAGGTAAGTTTTATTATTATGTACAGAACGTTGCCACAACCTGAATAAAGATTTCCTTTGTCGAGTGAAGTTGCGAACAACCCAATACTTAAAAAAACCGGCCAAGTGCGAGTCGGACTCGCGCACGAAGGGTTTCGTACCAAAAACATCAAAAAAAAATACACGTTTTTTTCTATTAAGGGTAATAATTATTATTATTTTGATTTTACTTTGTTAAATTTGATTGATTTTAATTATTATTATTTGGTTGATTGATTGTAATTATTATTATTTTGATTTATTTGATTTGTTGTTATAGCGGCAACAGAAATACATCATCTGTAAAAATTTCAACTCTCTAGCTGTCACGGTTCGTGAGATACAAACTGGTGACAGACAGACAGACAGCGAAGTCTCAGTAATATTGATTGATTACACGTCTAAATTACGAACAGTGGCAAGTGGCTCAACAATCAAGGTTCGCGACTGTATGTACCTACGTTAAAAACGGTACACATACGATGCGTCAGTTCGATTCAGTAACGTCACCGTTTTGTAAGCATCGGGGTGGTCGCCACTTAATAATATGCAACGTCACAATAACGATTATCGTATACTCGGTGGATCGAGAATCAATTAGTTTGACAGTACTTAGCGTACTGAAACGAAAACGTCTTCTACGTTATACATAGTACTAAGCAATGAGGATGTCTAATCTCTATAGCTGAATTGTTATTTTTTTTGGATAAAAAAATGGTTCGACTTTTTTCTGAACTTTCTATCTTATATTCCGTTTGCTATTGTAGCTTAACTATAGGTTATAAAATAGATAAAATTTACTGTAATTGTTATACTACCTCTTCCAACCCAAACATTATGCTAGAAGTGGCTGCGAAGCATGAAATAGGCATAATCTTGGTTTTGTCTATGTCACGTTTTGTGTGCTCTGCCTACCCTATTTGAGAACATAGGCGTGATTGTATGTATGTAAAATAGATGAAAGATGCATTAGGTTTATATATAATCGAACGGAAGTAAATTGGATTCTTTGCCATTAACATACAATAATTCAACATTCCGTGGCGTACAAATCAGAGACGGCAAGTCATTGGAGAAGTTGGCAAAGCGCGAGAAGGTCACGGGCAACTCCCACGCGGGGACTTATATCCGTTACTACGTCATAGAGGACAGACCCACAGAAACTGTACAGAGCCAATAACCGTAGAGAAAGAGGCACTAGCGTTACGCGCGATCTTGGGCCGGCCAATAAGAGCACAGCATATTTATGTATACGCGCGACTTAATGACGGTATGTTTTATTTATATTAGTGAGAATCAGGAAAGTTTAAAACAGTAAAAGAGCACAGCGATCGCCGCGATGATTTGGCGGAATCGTCTCCGAACAACCAAAATGACATTAGTACCTACTCTAGTGGGTCTGTCCTCTATTGCTACAAGTATAAAGAGATAATATTATGAGAGACGTTTGTACTCGTAGAGGGTCGTGGGTTCGAACCCCAGTCTCGCACATTCGAATTTTTCAGAATAAATGAGCGAAATATAATTTGATATTTACCACGAGCTATTCGGTGAAGGAAAACATCGTGAGAAAACACAGCGACAAAATAATTTAATGTTGTGTGTGATAATGTTTTAAACTTTCGCGATTCTCACTCATATTTATTATGTATGTACGCGGGACTTAATCACGATTTTAAATCGTGATTAAGTCCCGCGTACATACATAATAAATATTTGTGTGTGATGTTCCCGATCCGCACTGGGCCCGCGTGGGAACGATAGCCTAGGACTGAGAGGAGGCCTGTGCCCACCAGTGGGACGTATTTAGGCTGGATTATCAATACATTGTGAAGTCTTTCCTAAATACTCCGCCTATTTTGAACATGAAACTAATGTAAGACTCGCACACGCCATGTCACTTCTTCAAGTAGGTTTGAACGGCTACGGCATAACCTAGGCCATGTTAGCTAAACCCGATTCAAGATGTCAGTTATCCGTTTGTTCCATTATCACGTCCATTCTCAAATGAAGCTTGTCGAGGGAACCAAACGATACATGTATAGACCCTATTTCATCTAACATAGGATAGGATTAGGATAAGTATGTAAGTAAGTAAACACAATACATATTGTACAAAAAACCCGTCATACAAGAAAATGCAAGCAAAATCCCTTAAGGGATCTCTTACAGCCAACCTTTGACAAAGAGTTTATAAATTGTGACAGGATGCTATCTATTTGTATTCTTGTATGTTATTTTTAGTCGCCGACTCAAAGGGGTTTCTAGAATAAATAAAATGGGGTCTATAAAGTTTGAATGTCGTAAAAGGCGCCTGAGGAAATAGGTTTAGGTACGCTTTCGGCGACAGCCTAGCAACTTGCCATTATTATTTTCCTCATTTATCTGTTTTTAAACCTAACATTATGCTAAAAGTGGGTAAGAATCATGGTTTTGTCTAAGTAAAGTGCCTCCGCCGATTGGAACGTAGGCGTGCGTGATTATAAGCTATGTTATGTTAGATGTATTAGTCAGGCGTCAATATCTGTCTCATATTATTATATTTGTGGCAGCATAAACAGACGAAAACAACACTTGTCATGTTGCTGTATGTTTGTATTGACCACGTTATTTGTATTTACAATGATAATTTATGTTACAGTGAAAATGATAATATGTTTTTTCATTTAAGCTTTTGTAAGAACAATTAAATAATTGTCTCAAAATACAGTTCTATATTTTAAATTGGTATTTTAACACAGGAAGCTACACTTCCACCATACATTTGTTTGGTTAATTTTTCACCCCAAATGGCATCGTTTTCATTGGCAATTCCCAGTCAACTTGATTTTTTTTGACAATTTTAAAAACTTAAAAAACTTTCTATGCTTCTATGTATAGACATTAGAAACCGATTTTCATTTAGCAACGCAAAGATTTTGGGCTACTACAAAACAACGTCCAATTCATGTTATCAAAAGTAAGTTAAGAAAGTTATGTTAGAATTGATAACAAAATACCCTCCATATTTGTACTAGTG
>BHDV01065738.1:15075-34857 GCA_005406045.1 Adoxophyes honmai
AACGTGGCACTGGATTTTTGAATTCATGTGCTCTGCCTACCCCTCATGGGAATATGGGCGTGAGAATATGTATGTATGTATGTCTGTCTAAAAAGGGTTGAGAATATAATGATGGTGGTTCAAACGCCTGAATGTTAGTCATTGGCTCTCTGGGTAATATTTGTAGAACAACAATTCTAAATGATTAAAAGTAGTCGTGTATAAAATAATAGTTTTTATTTCTTTTTTAAGACAGCGTATAAAAAGTTCTTAAAATTGTAAAATATCATAAAAAGATAAGTAAAATACTTCAAAAGGCAAAATTATGTAACTACATATGTACCTATTCTTAAATAATATCTTAAGGCACTGGTTTAAGGCATTTTATGGCGGTAAATATCAGATTCTTGATTTATTGAAGACAACATACGATTAATTTTAATTCTAATAAACATGGCATATTTTGTACAAGCAACACATTTGGCACTTGGAGATTTTCTTCTCATGGCTATGCATAAAATGTGCACGCCGACAAGTCATGTTAAACTACCTAGTCCAAGGTGATTTTCCACCGGTGTCGCGAGTCGAGGCAAACAGTATGATACTCGTACTTATTATTTCCGCCAAAGACGCGCAAGGCGGGAATTGAGGTCTCGTCTCGTTTCGTTCCGCCGTTGGAAAAACTATTTAATAGGTAATCGGAAAGAGTGAGCAGGAAAGAAATAAACTTATTTCAAAACTACAATAAATAACACTAAATTATAAGGACGGTAATTTTGTATAAATTAATTAATTTAATAAGTAGGCCAATATTTAATACTATAGGCAGCGTTAGTTTTAGTTTGTTCTCCGCCGTGTACAAACAAAGACAGATTTAGGTATCGATGACCAAAGATAACTAGACGTTAGAAAAATGCAATCTGGCATTCTGTTTATGAGTGCCCGTCGTCTGTAGAAATAATTTTCCCGTTGTATTGTTCTCAGTAAGCTCCCAGCTGGATCCGTCTTTGTTTTGCCAGGCATGTAGGTACGGCAAATAAGTAGATTTGTACAAAAGTTAACGTACGTTTTTAATTCTTAGATTTAACGCTAATTTGTTGTAGTGGTGTCGCGGGAAATTCGGCATACCAGTTATAACCATTTGAGAATAATCCCCATAAATTCAATTTATTGTTATTCACGTAACCCATATTGAAGATTAAAATGTTAGTTGTATTGTCGGGTAAATTGGAAATCACAAAATTAAGATAATATCAAGGCCAAATAAAAATATATATAAAGTTCCGATTGCTACAATAAGTAAAGCTTACAATATCTCATATTTTTAAAGCTCATAAATTTACTTAAATTCTAATAATTGTGTTTGTACATCCGTTAACGGCAGATATTCCTGTATACAAGAGAACTCGGACAACACAAATTAATAAAATAGCTAAAATATACAATTAATTTAAAGTATGCAGAGATTGTAGCGAACGCTGGCATGAAAACTTTCTTTCTTAAAGAAAGTGATATTTTAACTATTATATCCTGTACAAGTGTACAGGCAATGTATACTATCGGAATAAGTAGCTATTCTCTGTATCAATATCATTAAGTGGCGTAGTGTGTATACGTATCAAATTTATATGGTACATTTAGCAGTCTTATAATACAAATTAAAGAGATTAATTTTCACCTACTATGTCAATAAGCTACAGGTCAATTTCAATAGCTTCTAAAAACGTTATCCTTATTTTCAAGTTTTTAAGCGTTTTGGTTGGAGTCTGCGACAGACATCACCTCCTCGCCGTAGTCAAAGTCGTCGTACGCGAGGTCATCTTCGTGGGCGTTACCCGACGAGTCTTTGCCGCCGGGGCACGCCAGGCATCTGGAAATATTAGCATAGTAACAATTATTTCATACCATAAGAAAGGCACTCGACCAAGTGGGTCACCTGACGGTGGGCGATAACCATTGTCCGTAGACTTATGCAATAACTGCCAGATTGCAGATGATGTTAGCTCATATGACAGTAATTGTGCCGTTTGTCCCACATGCCGGATCTCAACATTGCAAGCACTGCTGCTTTGTGACAGGGCTAGCGGATAAGTGAGGTAGCTATAAGTAAGGACTCTATAGGGTGCAGTCAACTAACCTGTAGGTAACAGGCTGACCGGGTTGGCAAATTCGTTACATCACTCACAAATAAGCACTTAACTCCTCGACTAAGGTTGCGGTTACAACCGGAAAGAAATTGTGAGTCAGGATATGAACTTACTCAAGCTCGATATGTACGTTTTATTTACTGCATGTTTTGGCTAAATATATTTTGGCTACTTATACGAACTCTTATAAAATACGAAACGCTACCACAGAAAACAAATCAAATAGAGTTAGACAAACGTGGTGTCGGAAATACAACTGGGTTGGGATAACACACCCCCATTGAGGATAGAACCTATAGAGTACTAATGTCATCTTGGTTGTTCGGAAATTATTCCGCAAAACAATTGAAGTGATCGCTGTGCTCTTATTGGCCGGTCCAAGATCGCGCGTAACGCTAGTGCCTTTTTCTGTACGGTTATTGGCTCTGTACAGTTTCTGTGACAGTGACGGTGACGTGTAGAATGTTGAAATCAACAAACTTTTTCGGACCGGGGTTGCGAACATTGTTTCTCTATAGGTTCTATCCTCTATGCACACCCCGCTATGAACAAGAAAGGGAATTTAAAATTAAGACAAAAGAACCAGCTGTCGAGTCTTTCATGGAGGATGATAGTGATAAGACATTGACCATAAACCTTCTAAACAAAACAAAAAAGGTACCTACATACCTACCTACATAGTACCTACAACCGCGCGAGCGTATCGCCAATGATCGGTGTGTAATACAGTCAGAAGTCACCAACATATCGCCTATTGCAATACTATCAATCTGTCCCCTTAGCACGACAAGGCGCGAGTAGAGATACGCGCGACATAGACTATAGCTGTCACTGTCTAACTAGAGACGTCAGAGAGTGACAGGTAGACTAACCCGCGCGCGACGCGACTAGAGCGTGTTGCAGTGCTAAGGCTACTGGGTGTTAAAAATGTCTGCAAGTGGGCCGTGAGGGGTTTCAGGATTTAGTTAAAATAAATAAATTCAGATGGTACCTACGCATTATTGTTCCAATTATACATTTTGTAATCTTAAAACGAAGTACCGGAAAGGAGGTCGCGATTCTTTTCCACCCAATTGGGGGTCCAGCCATGAAAAATGTTGAACAACACTAGCCTACTGTATAACTACCATAACCTTTCTTGGTTACCATGTTCTTACGACAATAATGGGAGAAACGTAGAGTTGCAATTGCGAACTCGCTATCGCACGGGCCACACATGTAAAGATTTGTACAATAAATAATGCGAATGAATTGGCAGCACCTGCGAGTAACTCGATACCCGCGATCAGTATGCTAATGCGACCTCGCCTGCTTCTGCGCAGGTGGCTAAATGGGAGACCATTAGTATTTGGAAACCATTATTAATCGAACTTACGGTCAACTAAAGCAAGGAAGTAAAATGATAACTGCTTAATACTTAGTAGTTTTACGCCGCTCCTAACTGAAGAAAAGCAACGCGCAGAAGAAAATGCGGTCGGGTTGTAGGTTATCGGACCTCATGTCGTCAATGTGAAATACCTACATAGATTTCTGATCCACCATAGAATTTTTAATTACAGCAGTTAAACGACATATTGACATAGCATTGGTCGACAATGTAAATTATTATTTCGTCTGTTGCGACAACGTTCTCTTACAAACAATTAGTTCTATAGTAAAAATGCTGTTTTAAGTTGGTTAAGTTTTCTAGTTTTTTTTTCTTTACAAGTTAATGATCTGTGATTCTTACATCGTACGTAGAGTGACTATACCAACGAACAAAATGAAACTGAATCCAAAAGCTTTGGTAGTAAGTCGGTACAATACAGCAAGATTTCGCGGAGTGTTACACTGTTTTCAGCGCCGCGGGCTATTTTCGCCTCGAATGTTTACATAATCGGAATCAACACAATAATATCAGAATTATTAGCCACGCGAATCTAAGCCTTACCTGCTTTCGTTGAGGCCGTACGAGAGGCACTTATCGCCTACACACTCGCAGCATCCGTCGTGGAACCACCTGTAAATGAGGTTGAAAACAATAATTGAAAATAATTACATACTTAAGTAGGTATATTTAAATCGATCCATCAATAATAGCAAAGTGTTTCATTGAAATATCACATACATGAGATAGCCAAAATATACAAAATCGAAAGCCCAGAATACACTGAAACTAAAGGTACGAGTAAAGCTACGTTTTCGTATGTGTGACACATACAAGGCAGATAATGACGGGCATAATTTCATCTAAAATTCTTCACAGAACGCACCTTTTAGGCCCTGCGCAGACGACAGACTATCCGCGACAGACTTTTTAGTCTGTGAAAATAGAACCTATGGAATTGCAGTAGGTAACGCACACGACGCGCAAAAAGTCCGGCGTACAATGCATACAATCCACGCAGACTTTAAGTGCGCCGCAGACACGATCGCACAAAAAGTCTGTCATTTGCGCTGCACCTTAGAGTGAGACCGACATTATACGATTTTTGACGCTTATCACAAACTAGCTTTACGCCCGCGTCTTCGCCCGCGTGGAACTCGGTTATATTGGGGTATAAAGCACAACTATAAGAAAACTTCTCGTTTCAACGACACACAGCGCCATCGATCTATCACCTATCGATATCGATCTATCATCGACTGATATCGATCTATCAAGCAAACTATATTTTTGTTTTCCCTCAGGAACATCCATTTTTTCCAGGATAAAAAGTACCCTATTATTTAATCCGGACTTCTATCTTTATGTCTGCAAAATTTCAAAGCAATCGGTTCAGTAGTTACGGCGTGAAAGCGGAACAAACAAACAAACTCACTTTCTGCCTTATAATATTAGTAAGGATTAGTAAGGATAACATTTGTAGTAGGTATTAATACATAGTTTAGTTTTCCGACATGTCGTATTTCGTATAATGTCAGTCTCATTTTGAAGGTGCGTACGGTGACACAAAATGAGTCATCTGAATGCTCGAACATAATTTTTGAGACCAAAATTATGCTCGCTAATTTCATCGATAGCTGAATTTTCCATTTACCTTAAGCTGTTAGCGCCCATGGAGAGACAGGAGGCGCGGCATTTGTCGCTGGACATGCACTGCGACATGTAGGCGATGGTGCAGTTGAAGGTAACCACATCGCGGCTCACAGGCTCCGACTCTTGCTCTAAACTCTCTGAAAACGAACAAGGAGACGTTATATTACTATGGAAAAAGTTAAGAGACACGAATAGGGAAGAAGACTAAAACACTATTTAGTCCGCCAGAAAGATTATCAAAAAATATTAAACATTTTTATTTTATTTGACAAACATAAAATGACGATAACACAGCGCTTAAAAGTTTCGCGTGACGTATTAAACTCAGGAAGTTTGATGCTCTATAACTTTGTCGATGTTTAGTTATGTATTTGATAAATCAAAAACAAAGTGTTTCATATTTTTTCATAATCTAACTAACGGACTAATTAAAATTATATATTTTTAACTCAGTCGACATCCCTATTCAGGCACTTGTAAGCTAAGTACTTAGTTGTAACATTTAACCAAGTGCTAAAGTAAAGTCAGCGTTGTCGGCGAATTTTTTCCGTCAAATTGATATTGATCCCCCGTGTGGTGCCAGGTTAAAATAGCATCTCCCCCTTTCTTCCCGTGGGTATCGTAAGAGTCGACTCTGGGAAAGGGTTAGTTTATTGTGAGCGATGGGCTAGCAACCTGTCACGGCACGTTTAACCATCTGGTTGCCCTGAAATTGCCAAACGTGGCTGTGGATTTTTCTGGATTCATGTGCTCTGCCTACCCCTCTTGGGAATACAGGCGTGAGGCGGCGGTATGTATGTAATATTGATATCATAGCAATATAATCGAGATTCAGGTATAACCTCCAGATCAACCCGTATAGCATGACAAGGACAAAATAAATAGGCTACCTTCACCCTCGCCATCCTGCTGCCGCTTCTCATTCCCACGGACGGCGCGCGATGGGTTGTCGGACTAGTATCTAATCTACAATCCCCCTACGAACTTGGTAATGTTTTAAGTAGTAAGGTAAGCGTATCACTTTCTACCGTGGCATAGGAATGCAAGAACTGCTGTGGACAGCGTTACTTATCTTATGAGCTTATGACCGAGTGTTACAAGAACGACACTAGTGAGACAAACATTTAAAATTAGTGACGTTTAATTTAACTAATAGCGAACAAATATTTATTTTACGACACTAAATTAAAAACTAATGTGAATATAAAATATGATTGTTTTGTTCAATTTGCAAACTAATTATACAGAAATGAAATGTGATCGTGTAAGATCTAATTTACATATCTAATACGACACAGGTGTTGTTTTAATCCAATCAAGTTATCAGGTGCCGCGGTATATCATAATCATAACATAGGAAAAAATCTTCATTATAAAACATAATTGTGCAATATTCTTTTATTAATACATACATACATACATATTCTCACGCCTGTATTCCCAAGAGGGGTAGGCAGAGCACATGGATTCAAAAATCCAGTGCCACGTCTAGCAAATTCAGGGTAACCAGATGGTTAAACGTGATATTGCGGTTACAGGTTGCTAGCCCATCGCCCACAATACACTAACCCTTTCCCAGAGTCGACTCTTACGACACCCACGGGAAGAAAGGGGGAGGTGCTATTCTAACCCGGCACCACACGGTCTTTTATTAATTACCATATAAAATGATTTTTAAGTAGATACTCATCTCGGTTGACTGTTAAAGCGGATTATCTAGGTACAATTTTTATCTAATTAATATTGCGGTTGTTTTAGTCTCGCATTCGAATGGTTTAATATTACGATTTCTATTACATACCAATCCCGTAATGCTGTATTTTACGGGTAAGTATAGTTAGTTCAATTAAGTATATTATTAATTCACCCCTGTGTCAAAAAGATGCTATCATGTATTAATGAAGTATAACTAGTAGGTATGTACCTACCTACGTACGTAAAGTAAATTGACGTGATGAACGCATTCACTTAGTGAGATACCTATCCTAAATTCATTCTCAAATGCACGAAGGATCAATATTGATGTAACGTTTGAAGCAGGTAGACAAAACATTCCTTCATAATGAGTCACTTATCCTCTCTGTGGGGGACCGTTTTATGGCTTGCCGACTTGGAGGTCCCATTGTGAAGCTGTACTGTTATTGATAATCTTATAGAACCGTTAACTAGCTGTGGAAATTTGCACTTATCTAATCAGTCTGTAAGCAGAACTTGTGCTTCCGAGAAGTGACATGGGTGGCGCTATTTATAAAGGGAAAGGAACCTAACTAGGGACTTCATAAGTTTACAATTATTTTAAACAAAACAGTCGTTTAACTTAAAACCAATTAACGTTAAACCTTAGCCCTTTATGAGTCATACGGTCGAGTATTTTTTGACGCAAGTAGCGTTGCAAATTCGACAGAGAGCGGATTTTGCGTATCCATTCTACAAAGTAACGCGTACCTACAATAGGTCTAGAGGTTTCTAGTACTTCACAGAAATTTTAAATTCATTTTTTTTTAAGGATTACGTACCTACCAAAAGGATAAAAACGGGAACCTATTACTAAGACTGCTGTCTGTCTGTCCGTCTGTTTGTCTCATATGTCTATCCATTTGTACGTCAGCATGCTATATCTGACGAACCGTGTTAGATAACTAAACAGTTGAAATTTTCACTGGTGAAATGACGTAGGTAGGTATTCCTTGTTGCCGCTATAACCACAAATACCTTACAAATAAAAACCCTTTAAAACTCCAAGCGCAGAACAGCGGAGGCGGAGCGACGCGTGGCTCGGTGGCGTGGTGGTATGAACGAAACGATTTTTTTTCTGAGCCGGAGCTTTGTGTGCCGTCTTTCATATAATTTCGAATATTACAACCGATACCGTGACGCTACCGCGGCGCGCCGCCCCGCTTCCGATGTCATCGCTTTTGGAGTTTTGTGTGAACTTGTGTGAAAGGAATGTTTGGTTGGAATTTACCTACCATATTTTTACATGGACACTTGGCCGGTTTTTCCACTTTTGAGTGGTATATTTTCAGGAAAGACTTTCGAAAATCAGTACCTTGGTTCAGCTCTACACGGCATCGCGAAGTACGAGTCGTATCGCGCGTTAGATTAAGATAGATTACATGCATTTTTGTTAATTTTATAGTAAAAAAATTGATGATGTGCATCTCAAAAAAAAAAAATGCATTTATAAGCTCTACCATACATACCATTACACCTTTGACCTTAGTCGCCTGTTATAATAGCCACACCACAGTAAAAATAAAGAGGCGTAATTCTAATCCGACACCACACATGTAGATGTATTGTATGCTCTAGTTGACAGTATACAGTGTGTAGTCTTATTTTCTATCATAAATATGTTTGCTTGTTGTCACATTCATTGCTTTTGTCACATGTACTATGATAGTTCCACAAATGTGATGTCAAATGTGTATGGCAAGTGGATATAATTTAAATAGCTGAATTGACTTCTGCATAGAACATTCTTCAGTAGCCTTCATAATAATAAATTAATAAAAAAGTAACTTATTTATACTCACGTAAATGATACACCAACTGCTTGTCTGAAGCAGGCCTGTAGGCAGAGATGTCAATATCTACAGGATATGTGATGGAAAGCCATCGCTCCTGTGGATCTGGGTCACCAGTCAGTGCTTTGAACAAGCCTGGGATGCCATCGGCAAGCTCCTCTACATATGATGTCTTGGATAATGCATTCTGAGTGTCATTGGGTTTCGGACACATATCTGAAAAACAGCAATAATATAAGATTTAATAATCAGCAGATGTAAATCATTGTGACCTTTATAACAGCTAGACTGGTTATTAATAACAAACAGATGTATTTAAGACATGGAACTAACATCTGTTGTTTACTACAATTACTACATACTGAAGTATACAACTTAATTGTTTAACCTTTTTTTTATGCCTAAGGCCAGATCCATGATCAAATTTTGGATAGCTTTTCAGTTTTTATTTTCATTTCCATAGCAGTTCAAATATTTGTAACTATTGTCTAATGATTTTATTTTCAGTGATTCATGAAAGTTATGTATAAAAATGGTTTAAAACAGTTCAATATTACACATTGCGCAAACAATTAAGTTTCAGTGTTTAACATTACAATGAAGTACTAGCCGGCGATATTCTGTAATAATCCTGGAACTTTTTATAGTGGATTTTAACTTTTGAATGACAAATTATGTTCAATGTTTGTAGGTAACTATTCTAGTATTGTTTTTGTTATGACAGCTGAGATCATGTTATCTCAGGATCTTAACTTTATGATTAGTTAAAAGTTATAATAATATTACTACAATGTTTGGTACAAAGTAAATAAGCTCACCAACGCAGCTGCAACATTCACTGTACAAGTAGCTCAAACAGTTGAAACAGTCCTTGCAGCACGAGCAATCCTTCAGATCACATTTGCAAGACTGCGTTAACATACACTTTGACACTACGCTGGCGCAAATAGCCTCGTTACACGCGAATATTATGGGCAGGGCCAACAAAACACCCAAAGCCAACACACATAATGATTTAAGAGCCATGGCTCGAAACGAGTTCCACTTTCTGATGGAATTTCTAAACACAAAACAATGTCAACCTTTTATCACTTTTAGTACAAATAAACTGAAACCAGTCAGAAAACACGTGTTAACTTAATAATCCGAATAAATAAACAAATTCCGATCTCATTTATCCACGAAATGACAGATGCTTACATGCGTCTGCGCAACTTGAAGTATGAAAATAAAATAAAATAAAACCTATCTATGTATGCTATAGGTATCGGTGGAAGATGGAATGGAATGGACTGACTATTGTTTAATCGGTTCGCTTGCTTGATAGTGTGGTCTCGCTTTAACTCATCCTGTTACCGTGAAATATGAGGGAGATAAAACTACATGACCTTGACCTGTCTGCTGGGCAGATAGCTGAGTAACTCAGTTGCTGTCAGCGATTGAATGAGTGAATGAATATCGAAACAAAATGACCGGTGGTGCGAGAGTTGAATATTGCCAGTATCAAGAGTCTAAAATGTTTGAGCTACACCATAAACTGTTCAAAACTGAAAATCATGCAAAAAGTTTTATAGCAAGTCAAGTGTAATCCCTCTAGCCGAGCAGGCATACAGGGTGGCCCATCTAAAACGGTCAGTATGGGGAAGTCCGAAACTATACGAGATACGAATATCTCTTCTTAGGAACCATGACATCGATTTTAATAAAAAGAAAAACTGCATTCAAACATTAAAAAAAAATGTGTACTCAGTCCGGAAATCGAACCCGGTTGTTTTGAAAAAAAAAATCTATTTCTATTTAGATTTCGATTGTGTAGGTCTTAAGTAGTAAATATGTGCTGGAAACATGATATCTAAAATTAATAAAATGCATTGTTTTCACATTGTGATCAGTTACAAACGTAGTAGGTATTGAGAAAGGCGATGGTCACTTCGAACACCTACTAAAATAAATCAAAACATGTAAAAACAATGCATTTTATTAATTTTAGAAATCACACACACACACACATATTTACTGCTTAAGACCAACACAATCGATATCTAAATAGAAATAGTACTTTTTTTTCAAAACAACCGGGTTCGATTCCCGGACTGAGTACACATTTTTTTTTAAATGTATGAATGCAGTTTTTCTTTTTATTAAAATCGATGTCATGGTTCCTAAGAAGAGATCTTCGTATCTCGTATAGTTTCGGACTTCCCCATACTGACCGTTTTAGATGGGCCACCTAGGGTTGCCAACCCTACTATATAATATAGTATCCTACTATATTAGGGGTCCAACTGCTATATTTTTATAAATAAAATATAGTAGGCAAAACTACTATATTTTTATCATCAAAGTCGCTAAACTTGGTTCTATTATTTTATCACACTTTCATCAGCAAAAAGCTGAACATAAATTTTGATCAACTTTACTCCGAAACGATACATTTAAATGCCATAGCTGACAAAACACTTAATGAGAATAATTTTAACCATAAGACTACAGTCGAGAAATGGAAACATGTCTTTCTTTTAGGTTGTACAGAGCTCACAAATATTTTGAAAGTTGTCTCTTTTATTTTGTCCATTCCTGCAACGTCTGCGTTCACTGAAAGGATATTTTCAGTGATGAATATAAAGTGGCGTAAAGAACGCAACAAAGCAGGAATAGACTTAATAAAAGCAGAACTATTCTGCCGTCTTAAGGAGAAAAACCATAAGTGACATTTTTTGCAAAATTGACTTTTTACTAGCCTCGCATTCAGGAAAAAAAATGTTATTTTTCCATCTTGCGTTTATTTGGATATCTCTTACAGGTCCTGATTTAGGCAAGCACAAGTCCAGGCTATTTTGTTGAAACTACTTCCTGTTGGAGAAAGAAAAGACATAACTGTCGACTCATAGGCAGAAAACTACTTAAGTACCCACTTGTGTTTTTTTAAATTTTAGTCTTGGACTAGCGACAAACATTCTTATCATAAGAAGAAAAACCATATTTTGATTTTATATAAAAATCCGACGTAAAAAAGGCACAAGTTCACAGATATGCTGTTTCTTTTTAGTTTATGATATTTATCAATTAGAAATATCGGACATTGAAAAAGCACAAGTTACAAGTTATGTTTTTTCAACCTCGTATGATTTTATCTCATGCTTTTTCTGCTTAGTATCGTTTTCAAAAAATATGAACTTGTGGTTTGTTTCGTAAATATTGTTGCCACTTATGCTTTATTAGGTTAGTAGTCTAAATTTTGGGAAGACCTTCCAACTGAAGAGAAAGTTCTAAATCTCATAGATGAGCATGAAAATTAATAAAGGACAAAGTAATACTTAGGACAAATTAACTTAGTTTCAGTTTATAGAAAGACCATGTAACTGAGCCCTCGCCCGCGCGGTACAGATGCGTGGGGGCAGCATGAAAAGGGGATTGACGGACGTGCGAGCGGCAGGCGCTTTCTGATCACAGCTCATTCCAGTTGCGGCATGGCTAGCGATAGTTAGTAGCGATCGCAAGTGCTGATAGCTAACGGACACTTTTGTCTTTATGGCCTGCCTTACACTTGTAAGTTTTACTTACGTAAGTAGGGACACAGCTATAAGTTAGGATGAGATAGTAATAGTCATCTCTCTTTTTGGCAAATGCTGGCTTTATGAAAGAGACACAACGACAAGAGATTTGGGTTTCAAAATGAGTCAGTGTCTTCGGACAAGCATGGTGGTTTTTTAACGTATACGAATAGTTAAAAAAAAAAAGCTGGATGAAAACCATAATATTATGGATTAATTCCCAAATGTTTTTTTTTTTCTAGCAATTCCTACTTATATTACAACGTGTTACAAAATACGAGCTAAGCAGAAAATGTTGAAAAAAGCTATTAATTCCTATTATTGAGTTTGTAAACCTTTAAGGATGAAAAATTGAAAATCCGTCAAAGAATACACTATGTTAAATAATCAATGATAACTTAAGTTACAATATTTTCCGCTTTAATAATTTAAATTTTTTAACAGGTTTTTTGTAACACGTTGTTTAGGTACCTCTAAAGGTCCACCACCAGATTTTGATCGTTTGAATTTGACGCTTAGTGTCATTAATGTAAAATTCAAATTTATTTTGACATTAGTCCTATGTATTAGAACCATGAGCCTTAGGATGATTCAGTACCTTACTAAGTTTAATCGAAGAAAAGTTTTTACAGTACCTAACTCAATACCCGCCTACCCCAATGCCGTAATCGGAAAAAATCCATTCGTTAATCACCACGACGTAACATACCTTAAAAATATGAAGTGCCTATATTGGGACACTTATGTATCGCGTTATTCCCGTCAGCCGCCCGCACCTCTCTTAGTCCCCTTTCCCGTCCTGCCGCCACGCCTCTACCGCGCGGGCGAGGACTCAGTTACGGGGTCTGTCTACAGTTTTGCAATTATGATTGCTGTGTGGTGTCGGGATAGAATGACACCTCTCCATATCTTCCGTGGATGTCTTAAAAGGCGACTAAAGAAATAGGTTTAGTTATGCTTTAGGCGACAGGCTAGCAACCTGTCACTATTTTACCTCTTCCATCTGTTTGCAAAACTAAAACTATGAAATAGTCATAGGTAGGTAGTCATGGTTTTGACTATGTTACATTTCGTCTGCTCTGCCTACCCTATTTGGGTGTATTCGTAATAAGGAAAACCTTGATTATGACAATCTCACGCTTCGCAGCCACTTTCAGCATGATTTTAGGTTTAAAAACCGATGAAAGATTTTTCATTGTATTTTTATGAATCCCAATTACAAGATAAGACTAAATAAATAAAACACAAGTACTCACTTGTGTGTTTTCAACTTCGAAACTAACTTATAACGATGACCATAAGTGTGTACTTGTGTTCTTTCTTCTTAGATATCATAGTGCAAAGCTAACACAAAAATCATAATTGCACACTTGTGTTCTTTATAGTTAGTTGCAGTATTTTTTTATGATTTATTTTACGAGGCAGAAACAGTTTTTTCTAAATATCTAATTAAAATAAACGGATAATTGATATTTTGGCTATGCATAAAATAATGCGATATTCCTTTGTATAAAAACGTAAGTTTCAACTTCGTACTTTGAAGTTAAAGCAATTAAACAGAAGCTGAAAGTTTTTTGGATTTATCTCGAAACTTACTTTTTGTCACTTATGGTTTTTCTGCTTAAGACGGCAGTATTGATCAGTATTAATTTGAATTTTGACTGTCTTACAAGCTTTGACAATTTCTTGAAAAACAAAAATTTGTTAATGAAAGCTCAAAGCAGTAAAAAATATATGTTTAAAAAATAATTAAATATTATTTGAAACCTACTATATTTTTTATTAATAATTCCCGAACTACTATATTTTTATGGGTTCTGAAGTCAAAACTACTATATTGGGTCCAAAAAAAGTTGGCAACCCTAGGCCACCCTGTATATAAAATACTTAGTACATGCAAATTATTATTGTCAACTTTTCACTTAGGAACTGTATTCTTTTTTTAAACTGTGTAAGTATTATTATTCTGGATATAGTTATTCCAGAGGACTATTCTGTAGAATGCAGCACTTGAAAATCGGTTAGTTTTATAATAATTCCGAACTATAATTTACTCTGAATAAAAGTACAGTTGGGAAATTAAACCGTCTTCCACGAATTGACTTTACCGCGAAAATAAAATTTCTTCTAAACTTTTCAGACTTCGCTGGTTGTAACTTTTTGTGGTAAAAACCTAAGTACCTAGTTTAAATTAAAGGTCGTATGTATGTCGAAGGCGGATAGTATAATCCGCCGTTTTACATAACGCCTAGCCGTTTTGCAAAACAGCGCCGTTTTGTAATGCGGCGGCTCAACGTTTAGCCGGATTGAATGCGGCTGAACGAAAAACCCCCGGAATGAATTCGACGCTAAACGTTATTCATTACGGCTAGGCATAATGTAATACGGCGAGCGAGAGATTAGCCGCCGCTTTGACCGAGCGAGCGCAGCGAGCGAGGAAGACCACCTCGGAGCGAATACGACTCGGACAGGTTAGGTTAGAAGGCTAAGACAGGAGCGAAGCGCAGCCAGCTCCCGCCTTGGCCTTCGAGGTTAGTATTTTTTTTTTATAAAAGCTCAGTTTTTTTTTAAATAAGTAAGTCAACTACTAACTAAAAACACCTTGGTTTAAATATTATCATTTTCAACATTTCATGGTCACCCTACAAATATTGGTAGTAGTACAATGCGGCTAAACATGGGCCGCCTTTTTGAAGAACGTTTCGCAATTACAATCCGGCTGAACGTTGAGCCGCCGTTTTACAAAACGGCGCTGTTTTGCAAAACGGCTAGGCGTTATGTAAAACGGCGGATTATACAATCCGCCTGCGACATACACACCACGTTATTATTTCCAAACGAGGATAAGTAATCGACGAAAACCTGTATCAAGAAGTTTCAATAAATGTAGGTAGGGTACGTTTGTGATTACTGGTTCTATGCAAGTACTCTTGATAATTAATAGTACACTAGGGAAACTTCTGTGTCAGGCATTATTTAATTAAAACCACACACCCATTGTTAGCGTGCGTAGGTCACGTTTCCATACAATAATTAAATTTTATTTAAGACTTTTATGGTCGCAACGGTTACCGAAAGCATTCGTTAACGTGATCTATCAGTGGAAGCTTGCTGTACGTGAACACACCTAATAATAAACTATAAAAAATACAAAAACTGTCCCGATATTGAACTGTAAAACAAACCTTCATTCATTATGGTGGACACCTCCAGGTAAAATGTTAAACAAATTGAGCATAAATAATGTATATCTCAACGTACAGAATAGAAGTTGATTGATTAACTAAGAACTAAGTATAATTTTATTATGCATTATGCAAGTAGTTAATAACTTTTTAAGCTTGATTCATTAATATTTTAGACCTATCGAATTTGTGTCTCCAACAAAACATGGTTTTGGTGATAACTATTCAAATTCCAAAACAGTCGAAAACAAGACTAATCGCCGGCCTTTCTTGGATAATTTAAAGGAATTTTTGGCAAACACAACCCTTCACGGGTTTCGGTATCTCCTTGGCGATCGCTTTACTTGGGTGGAAAGGTAAGAGATATATATTTTGAGCTCAAAATTAATTGAAATTGCATTTCTGATACCAGCATCAAACCAAGATCTGTGAACATTGTTCGGGGTCTTTTGTGACGTGAACAACTCATTTGTAGTGGTTTTAACGCCATCTATTGACCAGTAGCAGAACTTTTCAACTCCTACCGCTTTATTACCGGGGGTGGGACAGGAGGCGTTCTTTTACATATTTTGCTCTGCAGCTGACCCTATACTAGCTACTAGCATCGTAGTGAGTGAACTATAGCAATAACTTTGCTGACCGGCGACCTTAACATTGCTAATGTGCAACAAATTTGTATTTATCCCGCTCTCCCATGAAAGTATGCTGGGCTGCGCTACATCGCTCTTTGGCAAACTTAAGCTTGCATTCGAAATAATACAAATTAAAATTTCAGATTATGGTGGGTGATTATGGTCATAAGCAGCATAGTGGCATGCATATTCTTCATCTGGAAAGTGTGGGTCAAGTGGGATGAGACTCCAGTCATCGTCAGTTTTGCAGACACCAGCAATTCAGCTTGGAATTTACGTATCAAATCCATTTTGAACGCTTTTAATATTTTTTAGTTAATAAAATACACAAAAAAGTCACGCCTGTGTTCCCAAATGAGGAAAAAAGATCATACGAAACGTTACAACGTCATAACCATGATTATGACTGATTCGGGTTTCGTAGCCGCTATTAGCATAATTTTAGGCTTAAACAAACACGAAAGAGGTTACGGTAGCATTGTTTAGCTTAGTATCTACGTTAAAAACTAGACGAATAGCGATCATATTTTGGGTGTGATATTTAATTAAATTAACAAGCGGGCTTAACTCGCGAAATTGTAGAGCTGTTAATTGATACTTAACGTTGTAAGTATGTAGAGTAACAAAACAACATTCTCAGGATTGGCGTAGATAGAGTATTTAGCCGAAACTAAAATCAACTCAAAGGAAAAAAGTGGATCGTAATATTCATACGTACGAGTAAACTGGATTAACTGGAGAATCTTATAATATGTTCTGCGCGAAAGATACATTACTTTTATTTAGGCTATTGAAATATTTATCTTACGTATAAAATCATCGTGTAAACCGAAGGTACTAAAAGAGCAATTTGATTTTTTTTCCGTTTTATAGATCCCATTTCCAGCTGTGACGTTATGTAGTGAAACGAAGCCTCGACAAAGAATCTTTAATTTCACCAAGGCATACAATGAACGGTGGTCTACCATTAGCCCAGAGGAGTAGGTTGAATCTCGAAAAACTATAAATAAGCAGCACCATTAGGTCATTAAAGTTTACTTGTTTCTGTTTTAGTTTAAAAATCTACCAAGACATGCTGTTGCTCTGCAACAATCCAGAAAGCGATGGTCCAGATTTTGCAACGAATAACTCAATCGAAACATTGCGACGGGTACCTAAATGCTTTTTTTGTGATAAGTCAACTTTCCTATATGGTAACGATTGCTCAACTGTTTAACGCGATTGCTCTAAGCGTGTGTCTATTGATATTTTTTCTGTTATTTACACACAACACGCGTATTCCCAGATGGGGTAGGCAAGAGCATACGAAACGCTACATAGACGTCATGTCTATGATAAGGAACTTCATGTCCCGTAGCCACTTCTAGCATAATTTTAAGGTTTTAAGTTGAGTGGTAGTGACAGGTAAAGATACTAAGTCGCCTAAAGTATACCTAACCTACCATAACCTATTTATTTTTTTAGTCACCTTTTACATACATACATACATACATATACTCACGCCTGTATTCCCGTGAGGGATAGGCAGAGCACATGGATTCAAAAATCCAGTGCCACGTCTAGCAAATTCAGGGTAACCAGATGATTAAACGTGATATTGCGGTGACAGGTTGCTAGCCCATCGCCCACAATACACTAACCCTTTCCCAGAGTCGACTCTTACGACACCCACGGGAAGAAAGGGGGAGGTGCTATTCTAACCCGGCACCACACGGGAAACCTTTTACGATATCCACAAAAGAATTGGAGAGGTGTGTTATTCTAAATCCATCACCACACGGCAATTTCTGTTATGTCCATGTTATGATTATACCTACCTACTTACCTTGCCTAATTATGTTGCAGTTGGCTCCGACTCGAGAAGATTTGTTTCTGGAGTGCCTTTGGAAGGACCTGAAATGTAGTGACATGTTCTATCACACGCTCACTAAAGATGGATACTGTTTCACGTTCAACATGTTATCTGCCGAGGAAATGTTTCGAACTGAGAAGTGAGTGAAGTATACCTTACTCTTTTTTCCAACATGACAAATTCGTATGAAATCGAGCTGACCTTTGTTTTTTGGTGCCGGCGCGACTCTACCGACGATTTAGTTATCCTCAAAATTCATTTTCTATTTTTGCCAGCACACTTCTTCATACAAATGATATGGATATAAAATCCCGTTTACAGTTCGCTATAGTTATTTTCTTATTTTAGTTTATAACAAGTCAATTTAATTTTACAGTAAAGTGTTTGTTGTCCATGATTTCTATTTTCACAAACTGTTTCAGCCTTCACAAGGATTATTACCACGTCGCCATTCAAAACAAAAGCGAATGGACTCTGCAGAAAGGTTATCCGCATAAGGACATAAATACATATCCGTTACGCGGACCAGTAAGTATCAGTCACACTTCACACTTCTGAACATTTCGTTCATTAGAACCCTGTCACAGCAAAAGCATCAGTGATATGATATCGCATGAGTAACCAAATAAAATTGTTACGACGTTCATTGTGATCACGTATTATGGTGGGCTACGTATTTGTTCAGAACTACACTGTCTTGTGGAAAAAAAATTTGTCCAACTTCTTTTCAGAGTTACGGTGGTGTTGAATTTGAAGTTGTCCTAACGACAGATACTCGGGATATGGACTTGCAGTGTCGCGGGCCAGTCCAAGGATTTAAAGTATGTTCGACAATTTTCTACGCATTACAATATTTTATTAATAATTTAACCTTATTTTCAAGATATAAGGGTCGTGGGTTCAAAATCTAGGCTAACACCTCTGAATTTTTATGACGTTTCAGGTCTGGCTACATAGCCCAGCTGAGCTACCCAACATGGGTCAAAACTTTTTCAGGTTGCCAATAAAATTTCAGTCAGCTGCTTCCATCACCCCAAAAGTAATGGATACTTCGGATGGTCTTAAAAGTTATGCACCTGAAAAGTAAGTGACGTAACTTAAAAAACCCTATTTTCCACAGCTTAATCCGAACACATACACTACTTTTATATTGTTATTGCGATTGTCGATTATTGGTGTATCGGGTCGTTTACGCTGGTAGAAGGCCCATGTTAACATACATTATAATAAACTACATAACAAAACTAAAAAACATTTACTAAACAGATTTATGGGGAGTGTGGATCGAGGGTAAGACCTAGACGGACGTTCCGTAAACAAAGCGTTACGGTGCTTAGAGACAGCTCTACCAAACCGACCTATGTGTTTCAGGCGGAGGTGCTATTTTCCCGAGGAGAGATATCTCCGATTTTTTCGGACCTACACTCAACGAAATTGTGAGTTGGAATGTGCCTCCAACCACACTGCTCTTGTCTGCGATTGCGTGCCGCTCTACATGCCACGTGAGAACTTGAGAAGCCAATTCTAACGACAGAAATATTTTTTCAAGTTTTGCTATTGACGAAATGCTAATTGTGTCTTGTTTCTTTGTTTGAAGACGGACCAGAGACAAGAGTATGCGGAAGTGGTAAACAAAAATGTGTAATAAACGCTTTAGGTGAGAGGTGACTTTAGCATAAATATCAATTATTTTTTGTACCTCTATCTCTATCGACAAATATCACGCCTGTATACAGTGTATAGTCAAAGTAAGTCGAAGTAAAATATTACGTTAGACGAGACCATGACAACTTCTTGTTACCGTTGCCGGCTCAGGATGACTTCGGCCACAGTTTCATTTCGTAACCTTCTTAAGTCGTCCACAGTGCCATGTCGTCAGCCAACAAT
>BHDV01065740.1:0-23719 GCA_005406045.1 Adoxophyes honmai
CAACCGCGACTGTTCGAGGCACAAAAAAAAACGGTGTTACAATTGTGGTCCTGTTTTAGAAAGTCTTGTGTACGGGCGCAGTTGGCACCGGGCTGTGGGGCATTTGTATGCTAGGGAATGCACTTCAGTTAATGAATGACTGACATTAGACTCCGCAGTAACGACCTCCTGGAATGCGTGGGTCTATCCCCATAGAATGACAATGGGGACCGTCAGGTCATTGTCTAGTTCAAGATGAAACTTTAGCGTGACAAACCACTACTTTCTTGTCATGAACGTAACAACGTTTTGTTCTAATAAGGTTATTTTATTCAATTTTCATGTAGCCACAGTCCTTAAAAAGATAGGTAAATTACAGGGCCAATTTACTGTACTATCCAAAAAAGGAAAGCATTTCCAGAGATTGATCGGTAAACAAAGCCCGAGCATTACCGCATCTCCGGCAGTCTGAGGTCAAGTCGGCGTCCGCCGCTCTCGCTCTGGTGTGACGCTGAAACCGGGGAGTAGACAAGGATATAAGATGTAAGACACGGTTTTGATATTTGTAAGTGAGTCGTGTAAAATGACGCCGGGCCCCGGGATTGGCTGCGCGGCACCTGTCACCGTTCATTGGCCTGCGCCGGCGCTGTCGGCGCGTGCACGGCGTGCACCACCGACTACTTCTTAAAGTTTTTTATTGCATTGCCATTATTTCCACTTTGTTTTTGTTGACAAAATCATTCTGGAGCTCGTTTCCAGCAAACGCTAATATATTCACCACATCATTGGTATTGGTGGTTTCGGTTTTTCCCGTGCCCTCAAAGTGCTTTATGAATCAATTTCGGTGTAGCCTTCATTGCGCTTGGCTTCAAGTGAAATTAGTGAGTCATCATTGGGATCTATAGAGGCCAGCAAACATTACAAGCTGAAATATAAATATTGCTGATGTCAATAGTCTATGCGTGCTGGATTCCGATATCCGAGTAGCTCGGTGCACCGGACGCGACCTAGTTTAAGTCCGTCGCGGATTCGACGAGATTGAGTGTCCCATCCGCGTTGCTTTGCTAGCGTATGTGGCAATGATAACTATACGTTGTCGGTTTAGGTAGTTAAATCAATGTAAACAATCTTGACGTGTCTTTTTATTTAAACGTACACTTTATAAATCGAAATCTTTACATTTTACAATTTTGGTATGAAAAAATCATTTACTTTCATGATTGAATTGTATAGTGTAACGATTTTCATTTTTAGACTGTGTATTTCAATAAAAAGACATGTCAAGATTGTTTATATTGTTTTAACTACCTAAACCGACAACGTATAGGCCAAGTCAGCCGCGGAATTGTATTGTATTGTATGACTCTTTATTGTACACAAAAACACTTACAAAAAAAAAAATTCACATATGTATAAAGAAAACTTCAGTGATTCTCCTACAATCGAAAATAAATCTGGGATTGTAATCTCTATGAGATGTGTTTATAAGATACCAAGACAAAATGAACGATATGTTGTTCTATTTCTTAAAATATTTTGAAGTTTAGTCATTAATGTCTCCTGAGTCGTCGCACCTCACAATCGTTTGCATTTATTTTAACAGTGAATAGGTATTTGTACTCCTCTAAGTAGGTGTAATTGAGTTGGACATGAGCGTTTCACTTCATTAATTCAGAATTTAAAACTAACATCCGCGTAACACACTTTGCTACCGTTACTACTAATGTTGATCCTATTTCCACTGCACTTATTAAAGTATTTGTCAGGGCCACCAGGAAAGCTATCTTGGAATTTTGCGAGACAAAGACAAAGCTCTAACGCTCTTGAAATATAGCCAAAAGCATGTCTAGCGCAAATATTTGAAAGAAAATATCATCATCATCATTCATCTTCATCAAGATTTTGGGTTCAATAGGTAACCTTATCTCTTATCCATAAAACTATAAATTTATAATTTGCTTGAGCTAGTCTAGATTAATAGATTCTACACAACATTGGACAGCTATTTGTATACATATAGTATTAAGGACTATCTAAAACAAAAGAAACGCGAATTCGTGCGTCATACGTTTACTACCTAGTAGTTTCATTGAAAGCTCCAGTTATTTCAGTTGTTTTACACGCTACGCCGTTTACAACCGATGTTCCAATATGTTGTTGTGGACTACAGGCCGGTCAACAAGCTCGTTAAATACCTAGCACCTAAAAATATTCAGCTTTCTTGCTTGTTAAAAATTCTTTAGACTTTCGCGACCAACGTGACGAGACGGTTTTTGATTTGACATGCGCTATTTGCTGCGCAAAAAACGACGCAGACTCAGCCTCTTATTTTGACCTCTTTTCTATCAGAAATTGATTGTGCTTTCTCTTTCTCATAAGATGATGCCCCGTATTTAACATTTGATGACATATTTTTACATGTAATGCTATAGGTATAGGTGAAAATGTACGTACCGCATGCATTAGCTCTATCAGCCCTAAAAACGAAATGTAGGAGAAAAATATCTCTTAGGCCGATTTCGCATGCAGCTAGCAGACACCGGCAACCGGTTTGCTTTGCAGATCAGATGCATCTCATTGTTATTGCGCAAGAATCGAATCCGCTCATTAGTGGGCCGGCGGCGCGGGGAAAGTGAAATCAGTCGATGAGTGAAAGTCCCTCGCCGTTATCTAATTTTGATGGTTCAGCAACAGGTTGGAGAGGCGGTGACGTCATGCTCGGCCAGAGACACCTGTTTGAGGGGCTCATCTATTTAATGGCCTTAGATGATGATGACGCTGTTCTTTAACACATCCGTCGAAGGCACTCTTCTGCGGTTTGTTGTGTTATCTTTTATGGATCGCTCATCCAATGATGAGATTTTTGTCCCAACGCTCAGAAATAGAGCACCGAAGTTTCTTCAAGATACAATCTAAAACGGCTCTCTGCTCGGGAGTGCTATCTGCGTAAGAACGGTTCAGTACGGCAGAAAGAGGATCCTATGATTTGGTAATACCATCGCCTTTCGTTCTTATTTCAGATTTACCGGATACGTATTTGTTGCGTTGTTTCCGTAACTATGTTTTTGGTTCAGTAGTGTAACGGGCTACATGTATTCTGCTTACGACCCATCACTAACCGCCGTGACTTTGGCAACAGTTGGCATGCCATTTGAATGTGCGTGGGTTTGTTCAGGTAATTAATATAATTTATCAATGAATTCATTATTTCCCATATGAATTTGTAAGCAATAGGTTCTTCCAGCTTTTATTCAGACATGCAACGATGCAGTAACTTGTCTGTTTCAAATCAAATACCTACATATGCATGGGTTTATCTTTTTTGATATGTTTTTGCTTGAGAATAAAGTAATGTTATGCAGGTAATCCATAGTCCATGTACAGTCGAGTTCATTAATATATGAGCAAAACTGAGGGTTCAAAAATATCTGTACACCTTTATGACATTGACAATAAGGTGCAAAAGTTTACATATTTGGCATTAGACAAATGCTCATATATTTATGAACTCGACTGTACGCGAGTCCGACTCTCGCTTGGTCAGATTTTCCACGATAATTTCAGATTTTGCTAGTACTTAAGTAAACTTACGAGGTGATGTCAAGTATCTATCATAAAATAACGTTGTCAATTTTCTACGTTATGGTTACAGGCTACTTACTTAACTACTATGCGTAATTTAATATGAATAAGTAACAAAGAGGCTTATCTAGGCAATACATTCCAAGACGCGGCGAGTCGTTGCAACGTGTATCCGTCATTCCTTTTACCGGTGACTCCGTACTCGACGCAAATATCAAGGTTGCATTATGTCAGCCAAGATAAGCAGAAGTGCAGCACAATGCTGTAGTGTTTACAATCGGAGTTATTACAAAATATTTCTTTTTAAGCGCATATCTATATTTATATAAGGCAGTCTTCTGTACACAGCATTGTATGTAAGTATGTACTTACCTTAGGTTAAAAGATAACACTTCAAAGGTATTTTCCTGATAATTAGGTACCCAATGAATATAGAAATATTTAACAACAACGTGCCAACAAGTTTATATTTACACAAACATGCACAAGACCTATGTAACATTTTTTATACTAGAACAAATAAATTACTACATCTATTTCTTGTAAAATATATTCCACTTATTAAAAACGCTACACTTCAAATTGGCGACTGCTTAAGCAGTCCTTGAACACGTGATCTTTCCGCAAAATCCGCTTCACCATTTCAAAGAAGTTAAAGTATGACATTTTTGGTTTTGCTACAACTGCGATCTTTTGTTTCGTTTCGGTGTCTCGATTCAGGTGTCCATTTGTGCGATAGTCTTCTGAAAGTACTGTGACCGTGCCAGAGTTCTTCTTAACCGAGATGGTGCAGTTCAGGCCCATCATCAGAATGGCGCCCTCGTTCCTCTCGGCATCCACAACGTTGTTGTTGCCAATTATTTTCAATAGAGTTTTGTTTTCATGCAATTTGATCTTCAAATTGTTTCCGATTACAGAATATTTCTTCATTGTTCTTCTCGCTTCCAATTTTATACGGCAAATGAGCGGTGAGTTACTGCGCTGTGAGTTTTATTCGCAAATAATAGCGGGAAATATCCGTAGTCAGTTCTTCCCCTAGTTGATGAGGTCAAGTGTAAGTGAGTTCGTTCAAACAGGTCACTAAAGGTTACAAGTCCAGTATAGATATGATAATTTTACGTCACATACTTTCGTATTTCTTTCTGTCGTAAGCGGATGACAAAATATTTTTGTTAGTGAAATAACGATTAAGCATTTGCTACAAAATTACACGAGCCAGCATTCGACCACCACATAATTACGTAGATTTGTATTTTCCTTATGAAGGAATAAGTAATAGTATTGATTCATTTTTGCAGTATCCAAAAGAATAAAGCAGTAATAATCCGATAATAGAGGCTTGACCAAATTTGCTAACATAATTAAGGTTCGAGTAATAAGCTCATTTGACACTTGATTTCTGTCCACTTTCCCACGGCCGTGCCGAGCGCACCTATTGTGCCCCTGTGCACCCCGCTGCTCTGGTTTCACAACTACCTGCGCCTGGTGGAAATTAATCTTCTATTTACTCTTGATCGCCTCGTTCTTCACAAGGACAATATCGTAAAGCATAGTTTTTTATTGTATTATTAGATTTTCCGATGTGGACATTAGCAGCCGTAGCAGTTATAAGATTTACGACCACTTTTCTAATAAACGTTTCACTTTGTATAATTGTCCGACAGTTGCAGTCTTACTTTGTTGATACGTTTTACGAGTAATAGTGTTTTTTTTTCTGGATTCCTTGAATTTAGCTTTTTTTTATTTCACACGGACGGCACAAATATATCACGCTTGTAGGTATCACATGAAACGTTACTGACAGAACCGTGACTACAAGTACAAGTGTTTCACGTTGTAAGTATAGCCACTTTAAGCTTTATTTTTAGGTTTAAGTTAGATAAAAGCAGTATAATAGTGGCGTGGGACAATTCCTAGAAAATAAGGGAATTATTCGACAAAACAAATTTTGTGTTGTCCGTTTCTTAACGCTGTGTATACAGCGTATTTAGTTCGCGTTGTAAAACAAATTAACTTCATCGGTCAGAATTATCTTCATTGCCTAAACTTAGTTTTGGCCAGCCGACTCCTTGATTGATCGATGCCGAAGCAAGACCACTTATTGTCGGCGCGATCGAGTCGCCTTTCAAACTTCTGAGAAATAAAACCGTGAAGCAATTTGCAAAGTTTATCGATCGCCTGTTAATGTACTCCGCTGCCTGGTCTGCGATATGCAGTAAATTGCTTATTCGGAGCTTTGTGGAGCCGCTCGTCGCTGTTTATTTGGAACAGCAACGAGCGACATCGGCTGCTCGTTAGACTCCGGACTCCGGACCTGTTATTTGCGTCCGTCCGACCGCCTCAGACTATCCCTTTGCTTTGTAGTTCTACCAGAATTCGCCGCTTTTATGTTGCGGGAAATTACTCCGTGTGATACGTAATACAACTGATTATGGCCAACGGTTCTTGTACATAAGTGAACGATAATGGCACGTCGAAACATTTTGCTTGCTTATCTTAGGTACACGTAGTTTACTAAATTACGATCCTGTTGTGAATTAATCTCCTGTCTAATCGCGCCGTAGTCGAAAATCCTTGTTTGTTTACCTGTTTACCTTGAACCTGTTTCTTTGTATGTCTACTTAGTTGTTTGAATGGTATGGTATTCTTAAAATCATGTTCATTGCCCATGGTCGCTTATCAATGTCCCAACGAGTTGTGAGCTGCACCTCGTGTTGTTAATAATTATAAGCAATACTTTGGCCGTCAGAACAGCACCATCAATATCAATGTGCCGGCGTCGGCCATACATTTAATCGCTCTGCAGTGGCATCAAATTAATTCGAGATGCACCAGAAATAGCGCCCACTCGCGCGCATTTGTCGCGTCATTCTTACCTTAGGCTATTCTTCCTGTAGCTGTAGATTATTATTATTCCTTTGAAGTGTTTATCTATCATTTTCTCTTAAGATAGCTATTATTATTTAGGCTTTATCGTCTCGAGTTTTAATTTTTTCTTAGATTTCGTAACTAGGCTAAATAGAGGCATATTTATTTTGTCGGTCCATCGTTTCGTCATGTTTAAATGTTTCCGTACATAATCAGCTCA
Source organism: Adoxophyes honmai (assembly GCA_005406045.1). NCBI lineage: Eukaryota > Metazoa > Arthropoda > Insecta > Lepidoptera > Tortricidae > Adoxophyes > Adoxophyes honmai. Next base: position 6,650 of record BHDV01065740.1, read on the forward strand.
ACAAAATGATTCTAATTAAGTACCAACAGCAAAGGATTATGTCATAATTACTAGATACTTCGGCGGCTGTTTTTGTTATGCCTCATCTTAACTCCGTCTTAGTTTCTTGTTTCAAAGTCATTGTCTTTATTTTAAACTATAATGATACCAAATCTGAGTCGTTATTAATTCGCCGTGGTACGTCATCGACTATTAAGTCGCTTACGGGACCGGTTTCAATGAATACGTATATTCAATAAGTGGTTACAATTTATTATGTCTATGCGTATGATACCTATACCGACTTGGTATTTCATTGTACTAAATTGGACCACATCAAATGGCATGTACTTAATTTGCATTAATAAGTATGGATTAGGCTCAAGTAGTAGTAATGTTACTTTAGTAGCAACTGATTTAGTAGATTTACCAATTTTACAAGTGCATCAAAATCAAGCCAAAATTGATTCAAAAATTCGGAGCAACGTAATACTCGACGCGATACTCGAAATGCGTAATTAAGATGAAGTTCTGTCCAATGTAAAACAGTTATCTCAAGAGTTTAATTCATTTAAAAGAATTCCACTTAAAAAATCAAACAATATAAAACATCAGTCGAAGAACATCAACGACGTACTATCGACCCTATTTACAGTAACCGACATAGTAACATTGCATTTCTCGTCAAGGGAAATCTTTTATGACGCTTATTATAACGTTCTGCGGAGGGTCAGAAATCAATTGGCTCTACTAATAGTTTTGTTTTAACATTTTTTGCTGAGACCCGTAGCTGAATAGGTACAAATAAAGCGGTACAGTATTAAAATTCTTCAATGTTTTTTGTTCTGACGCTTTTTGGTGCTCGGGCTGCCGCCTGGCTGTCGGCCGAGCGGGGTTTCTTGGAATTAGATGTCGCACTGCTCTAAATAGTTCGTTGCACTGTCTACAACTCCACTCTACACAATTGGAGTTATGGAATATGAACTTGGTGTTTCCATGCACGATGGCGTATCCGAATTGGATGTGAGATATTATGACGTCCTGTTTTTTCTAGTTTTAGTGGCTTTAGCCTGACTAGAAATTCCTGCTCGACTTGCTCAATTTTGTTTTTAAGAAGCTAAACAAACTTGTGATTGTTATTAATACTCTAGTATTTAAAACTTTTATAAGCTGAATAGTTTTTTGAATAGTCGGTTTATCAAATTGAAAAATTCAATCATCTCTAATTTGAAACAAAATTAGCGAGTCATTGGAGCACAGAATGCTTTAAATTACATCCTCCAGTGGTCTACAAAGCGGCGAGAAGATTATAGGCACTGAAACGGAAACCATAACGGGTAAAGATTAAGAAGTAATAACTATTGGCTACAAAACGTAGCCACGGAAGAAAGTTTCATAGGAAAAAATATTTAAGGAATAGAATGAGGCTCAAAGTAGTCCCCTCTGGAACTACAAATTTTGATACAGATCAACTACCTCTAGAAAAAATTTGTTTTCTTGTATAGTATCCCAATATTATATCCTTAACTTGCATGCATTTTTGCCATTTCAAATATAGTCATTGTTAAAAGTTACCTATTATTATGCTCTACATAGCTCCCATCAAGGCCTTGATAATCTTGATATGAAAAATTAAATAAGTTTAAAAATATGTACGATTAGTGACCATTTGACCAGCGAGTCCAATATCCGAATATCCTTTCAATAACAAGTCCTAGCCGTATGATTAGCATTGGGCCAAAGACCACGACTGCCTTCACTCCGGTCTTGCAATAATCTCAGTAAACAAATTGTGCAACCGAGACTCCTGTCGCGCCGGGTCGACACCGAGCTCGGTGTAACCAATCAAGTTTGATTCAACTTTATGTATGACTCATATAGGTACCAAGATATTTTTGTGTCGCAAGTACCAGAAGTAAAGATTTATCCCCCTTTTACTTTCATCGCGTTAATTTCATTGTTTCCGTATCTAATATACCTTACCTAGATATTTACTGAACTGAAGTTGAAGTGCATGAACCGTAAAAGTATTTCATTTTGTCCTTTTTACTTCTTATTTACAAGTATTACATCATCGGAACTGGTCCATATTACACGGGCCATCCTGTAACTTGCGCAGTTTGCGATCATTGTCTCAATCACGCGACGCGAGCGCTTGAAATGTTTGCAAATTTACAAAGTGAAATGTAAACTCGTGAGAAGCACATTAAGAATTGTCTTGTTAGCAGCATAGGGTAGTGGCCGTCACATAAGCGACTGCTACTAGAAGTGAAGGGATTTGTCCTAAAGTTCAGAGATGTCGACTTGCTAAGAACAAATTTTATTAAAACACTGACTCGATTTAAGTAAATATTGCAACAAGTAGGTGAATTGTACAATTTTAATAACTCGGTGTAATATCGTCATAACAAAGTAGAACCGTAAAATAATGCGTCTTATCGTAACACAGATCGCTATCACCGGCGTGGATGATATAATGCAGCTACAAAAGCGAATTAGTACTATTACATTAATTAAATTGCCTAAAGGTGACCCACTACCTGCTACCGTATTGTGGGAACTAGTATGTCGTGTTAGAGGAATAATGTGTTGCGCATTGTCGTACGGTTTATTAATGTCACTTACATCATAATTACGATTTTGTAAACAATTTTTTCTAACTTTTGTAGCTATCTTGTTATTAACACTAACTGCGAATATTGAAACGTGAAGTTACAAGCCACGGAGCTCGTCGACAATTGAAGGGTCAATTGAGGTCAATAAACAATTTCCTCTCAGATTGCCACTGCCTAATTGCTTACTTGAGATCTGGCCAGCAATCAGCAATGTTAGAACTAGGTATGATTAATTGTTATGTCCTAATTATCACCTCCTTTGGAATTACTAAACTTGCTTAACGAACTGTATACTTACTCGTAGATAGTTAGATCTAATTAAAGAAAAGTAGTAAGATTTGGTGTTAATCAAGCAGATAGAACTACATAACATAACATTCAGTAGGATCTAACGTCAAGATGGTATCGAGATAAATATTGTAATAAGTATAAAACTTAGTATTGTTTTGACGAACAGATAAAAATGATTAACAGTCATTCGCAACATAACTTTGTTAGTAGATGGATCAGTTTTAGAGTTGATGGTTGTATTCAATCAAACCATCTAATATCATCTAATAACCGTGTAAAAGTACCTAATAAGGAAAAAAAGTAAATGAAAATGATGATGAGAGAAGAAACATATTTATTGTAACTTTAGTTTCAAATCTAATAGAAAAAGGATATTATGGAATCATCTCTTTATTGTGCAGAAAGACTAAAGGGATAAGCAATAGGACAGATAAAAAGTACAAACGCGAACTTTCCCCATAGTGAGATCTCTGTCAGCTAACATTCGGGCGATTGATCAGACATAGACGCAATAACAGTAAAAATATTAAAAAAAATTAAATCTGATAGTAATCTAAATACTAAAGAGTTTTAAGATAACATCAAAACATTGTAGCTACGAGGAGCCGTCACGCCAATGCTTCCTCAAGCAATTCTGCAGGATGACCACAGATTGCGACTGGCTGATCTCCAAGGGCAACCGGTTCCAGAGTCTGAAAAATAGTGTTTTATAGAATGTTGATAGGAAATCGCCTTTCTCACCGTTTCCTTGCTGCAGACTACCGGCCTTGACGAGAAGTCAATGACGCGCCGCCGTCCGGCAGCGCGGACAGTCGCCGGCGGCCGAGGTGGGCGATCATGTGGAATCCAAATTAATTATAATGTAGATTAGCTTGACGAATTCATTACCTCATACGATTTGGCACTCCTACATTGTTCTTCTCAGCAGCGACGAGGCTGTCGTGTCGCATCTCTTTATTAGCATAATTTAATTAAGACTAAATTAACACATTAAGTTCAATTATAATTAGAAGCAAACCATTACGGCCGTGCTTGACACACGCCTGTTCGGTTAATGGTTTTCTACGCCCCTCAATTACGTATTTATACTTTATGATATTTCACACGCCGCCGTCACAAAAACCGCCCACCGTAAAATGGTACACATCATTCTGCTCAGGTACCAGCTCTAACGAACTCGACGTTAAAAAAACTAGAATTGACAGCGTGCGCTCAACATAATATATTAATGAAAAGATGAGATAGAAAATGTATTGAAAAAATATATTAGGATTTGAATTTTAAAAGGCGGCGCGCTCAAGCGACTGCGCCACGTTTATTTTGTTTGAGTGTTCGTAAAAGAAAACAAAAGTGGAGAAGTTCTTTTACTCCTATTTGCCTCTGACCTCGGTTCTTATTGACAATGGCTGCCAGAATGAAATATGGCGCGCCGCTAACGAAAAAGAGATTAGGTGGACGATATTATTCCTCGTCTATTGTGGGCATCGCCAGCGGCGGCACTGTTTGCCGTTTCAAACATTTTTTACATTTTATTTTTTGGGTAACCTGTTAGACTGTGACGAAGGTTTCGTTTTTTTAATTGTCATTCTTTTTATCATTTTAGATAATGTGTATAATATGATAACTATCTACCTATTTACACAAGTCAATGAATTTGGGAATGATGACTTTGTAGAGTTGAAATTTAGAATTAGAATAAGTATGGGTACAGAGAACAAAGTGGTCCTAGCATGAGAGGCGTATGTGTTCGGCGGTCGTAGGCAGCGGCGAGGGGAGCGGCGCGGAGGGCCGGAGGGCTGTAATGGAGCGGCGCGTGTGGCGGAGGGCAGACACAATAGCCGCCGCCGCCGAGCCTTCCCAGAACCGGTCCGAGGGCAGCGCTCCGCCGAATTTCGCGTCGACCACCCATCGCCCGCCGCGTCCCGGGCGATACTTATCGCACCTGTATTTATGACTAGAAACGCCATTGCTGATACCGTCCTCGGGCGCAGGAATTGCACTACGAGCTGAGACCACCCGTTTCTGTATAATTGGGAACTTTGAATGTAGAATTATAGTGCGGTTGCTTCGTTGTGGTTTATTTTGACACTAGCCTAAAATCTCTATCACATCTGGTTTGTTTCTAATCGATTCGCGCATATTTATCACCTAATTTCGTTTACAATGCTGAGATCGGCTAAGGCTTTGTGTGAGCGATAAAGAAGGGTGCACCGCTAGTCGGAGCAGTGCAACGCTCCCGCCCACTTAACGTTCGACTCCTGCCTAGTGGTGGCCCTATATCGATGTCACGACTTCCGCTCGACCTCTATCATTAATCTTGACATCAAGATCTGGTAGAATATTTTTGGTGTTTCATCTGTTTTTATCATGGAATATAAGAGAAAGAAACTTGAGAAATTATGTTAGTTTTATGGTGTCTGTGACAGCTATTGGACCGATAAATTAATTAAAGTGAGTGACATCCAGAGTGTTCCGTTGGCATCGCTCTGCGCATCGCGTATAAAGATGACGATGACGCATCAACAGAGATATCTATTGGCAGACCTTTTTGTATTTCGTCAATGTTGCCATCATATTGTAATTTTAGCATTTGTTTTTTTACCTTAACTTGGCCTTTGACACTGACACGATGTATCATGTTTTGACACATCGGCGCGCCATACAAAAAAAGGAACCACGTCTATCGGTAGAAGCAAAACAAATTCAAATATTCTAATGGTAGGTGGTTTCCTTTTAAAATTTGATGATTGTACAATAAAGAACAATTAAGAACAACAAAAACAAAAGATTGAATAGACCCAGCTAGCCTTTTTTGCTCAAAATTGTTATTCGTCTGAACTAGACATTGGTGTTGCATTACCGAATCGACTGACGTAAAAAAGCCACCTACCTAGTTTCAGTGGGTATAAACAATCGCTTGCTCTATCTGGCCCGGATTCGGCATAAACACAATCCGTCACCAGCTATCGATATCGCGTGCATCTCTGGTTCATTGAGTAAACCTGGCGGCGCGGGCGCAGCCTGCGGGCGATCACGACCTGCGCCTGTGTGCGTCGGTGTAGCCACTTACTTGTGTAGCTCGTAAATTTACGACTGGGCGCCGCTCTCGAACGTGTTTCGTTCACTACAACAGGATTTCTATTCGACGACTAACAAGTGATGTGGTTACGGAACGCTGACCAGATTTGTATCTCATTACAAGATCGCCAGAGATGAATCGCTCGCTCGTGGCTGTGAAATCTCCTGGGCGTCGTTGAATATGTTCGCTGTTGTTATGAGAATCTGTTGTTATTTGTCCCCGCTTTTAGGATTTTGTCGTTTATCGTTTTATTTGTTAGATGTATGTTATTGTTGATTGTCTGTTTTTTAGAACGGCTGTTCGACACTGTTTTGAATTAAATTAGGAGGAGTATTTCATAAGCAGGCATAGGTAGAGCTGTAAATGTTTTGGTTGCGGTTGTCTACTCAGTGACATGTTATGGTTATGGTACACCACTCTTCAGGTAGCGTCTAATGAAGTTTAAATCGAGACATCTTGAAAAAACTACACATTCAACATCTCTAAATATCTACATACATTGCATTTTTAGTAGAGATAGAGCCGATTTCAAAACTGGCTTTCCTACGTAGATTTCTTCTTTTTTACTCTCCTTTTTATCCGGTACTTAACATGTTTTTTTTATTTCACTGAGAAAGATTTGTTTGTTTATTTATTAATTATAAATCACATGGTATAATCGAACGGATATGCGACGCACAGTACCTAACCTACATAAAAGTTATTGGAACCTAGAAGGGCGCATCATTTTTCAAGAGAGAGCGATATACAGAAGTACGTATAACAACGTATGTATAGGTACCTACCATCTCTAAAACAAATTTTCATAAAAAAAATGTGACCTTAAAATTTTGACTTCATATTACTCCGCGGATACAAAGTTAGTATAGGTATGCTTGAGGTCTCGTCATTTTAAGGAAAACAACGTTCGTAAGTATCATTTATACTTAGTGTGTGACATTTGGAAATTACACACAACTTACAAGGAAGGGTACCCAACTGTCCACCTCCGATTTGATTCATTTTGATATATGTTATAGAGTAGTCTAAAATAACAGACTAATTTTTTTTTTAGCTGCCCAAACTCAATTTGTTAGGAGAAAATGGCCGCCAAAGTGCTGAAAATTGACAAAACCTACTAATTTCCGTAGTGAGATTTGTTCAAAAAAAGTGATAATTAATTACTGGTTTCGTTACTATGCCAAAGAACATGAATAAAAACTCGAGGGGTGTTTCGGCATTTCACCACAAACTCGCTTTTTATATAAAAAAAAAACATGTCAAAATTTCACAAATTTCGCCGCTACACTCACTTTCTCAAGGTAATTTTTTTAGTTTGAAAACTTCTTGGTTCATGTCTCATTGCTAATGGTCATGAAAAGACAATAAAAATAACAATAAAAAACAATTGGCAGTCTGATCTATTAAAAAAAAAACTGAATTATGTGTCCACCTACAAGATGGACAGACGACTTGATAAAGGTCGTCGGAAAACGCTGGATGCAGGTCGCTTCCAACAAGTACTTATAGAAGTCTAAAGGGGAGGCCTATGTTCAGCAGTGGAAGTCTTATGGCTGAAATAATGACGTTTAAAGATGGTTTCCCCTCAGCCAGGTGTAGATTGAAACAATCTATCGTACTAAAAAAACTATTTAATACATGTTAATATAACAGTTTTCAATATAGTTTTTGCAAAAGACGTCGCTTATCAATAGCTGTTTGGGGTGCTTGTAGCCAAAATCATAAATTATTTCGGCAAACTGTGCATTTTCGGCACAAGATAATATTTTTATTTTCCTCAGAAAGCATTAATTCACAATCGGGAATCAAGTCGAAAAATACTTTACATAAAACAGTTCTTGGTAATTTTAGTAGGTACCTAAGGATAACTTGTTTTTCACAATATTGACCTGAAATTAAAAAAAAAATTAGTCAACCTCTCCATAACCAATTTAATAAGAATAACAATAAAGCATATATTGTATGAGTATATTTACACCATAAAAGTGAAAATACTGACTCATCAGGGTTTGATGCCAAAATGTACATTACTGTACTATAAACCGTGTGGTATAGCATGTTTGGAATATTTAAGTCACCATCATGTCATTTTAAGTCAGGTTGAAATTATATTAAATGGAAAATAATATAAAGTTCAGTTTTTTAAGAAATCACACTACCCATTTTTTTCTTGTTGTCTTTTCATAACCATTAGCCATGAGATCATGAACCAAGAAGTTTTCAAGCTAAAAAAAATACCTTAAGAAAGTGTGTATCGGCGAAATTTGTTAAATTTTGACATGTTTTTTTTATATAAAAAGCGAGTTTGTGGTGAAATGCCGAAACACCCCTCGAGTTTTTATTCATGTTCTTTGGCATAGTAACGAAACCAGTAATTAATTATCACTTTTTTTGAACAAATCTCACTATGGAAATTAGTTGGTTTTGTCAATTTTCAGCACTTTGGCGGCCATTTTCTCCTAACAGATTGAGTTTGGGCAGCTAAAAAAAAAATTAGTCCGTTATTTTAGACTACTCTATAACATATATCAAAATGAATCAAATCGGAGGTGGACAGTTGGGTACCCTTCCTTGTTAGTCATCAATTGGTAACTCTATTCTACTCAATACCCATTCAGTACATGTAATAATTATGATTACATAAAGGAAACTGTCCAACTAATGTGCTAAACCAGTGCGCGACATCGCACGAGGGAAAGCCCGCTCCACTCTGAATACTGATCGATTAAAAGTAAAAGTTCTTGCTATAGTATATTTGGGTTTTTATATAATTTACATAATATTATGTATTTCGTATGAGCCGTACGTATTGCGTGGCGAATTGAAAACCGTGTTACATAAAACATATTTTTACGTCAACTTTGCTAGACAAAAACAATCGCCTGTATGTCCTCACTAGGATTCTAAATACGTTGGTCCCTGCTACAACTAGTACATACTAGTTTTTTATAACAATTTTGAAAATATTATGTATGAGTCATTCACAATTATAAAATTCAGTCAACTGCCATCAATGAGGAGCTATTATTTACATGCATAACTTTACGCCATAATTAGCATTTTTTTGGTTTCAAATCTAGAGGTACAAGACTAATAAGTTCCTAGCCTATCGCCCAAAATATACCTCACCCAATTTCCTGAGTGGCCTGTTATGATATCCAAGGAAGAAATCACGAGGTGTTATACTTGATCCGACACCACAATAGTATTTATATGTATAATAACATTAAGTCATCTGCCTGTGTACGTAATTAATAACACTTACCTAGATATGAATTCTAAGCGTTTGTTTATTCTATAAAACGTGTGTTAGTTAAAACAAAAGAGAGCGAAAGCGAAATACAATTGTTTCATCACGGCTCGCCTGTACGGCATTACGCGTAATGATATCGTCCAGAACATCAATATTAATCTGTGGTTATTTAATAAAAACCATATTTAAAAACAAATTCAGGATTCAAGTATACGCTTCCTCGTCTTTAATATACCCGCCACCACACAGGTTACGTAATGCTCAGATTCCCTAATCCCCTAGTTGTAATGAAGTTGTTATTGTTACGTTCGTCCGAAATATCGTTTTATGATTCAGGGGGATACTCAATATTCAGACCCACCAATGGGTCGCGGTCTATCGTTTCGAAAACACTGCTTGATTCAATCATATTTTGACGGCGTACGGTGCTATTTAATTTACTGACAAGAGCGACAACAACACAACTGTGCTTCGACGTCAATTCACACATCAAAAAGTTTAATTAGTTGTTCAAACAGTCGCGCAACCAGTTAAGGTAGGCGGTACCGGTGGCACACTTGAACCAGATACGGTGCAACCGCTCTGCTACACCATTGTGTTGTGTTATTTTGGACCCTTCAGGCCTTCACCCACAACACTAGCCTCTGTATCAGCTCTGGTTATTTGTATAGGATTGCAGCAGTTTCTAGAGCTACTAACTCTACATCCTAGAGTAAGAGTAGTGTCTTGACTTGTCGGTAATGTATGGGGTAGTTTGTATCACTTTATCCGTTGCCACAACCGATAGATAAACCTTAGCCCTATCATTAGACTAATCAAAAATCAAGTGCGTCTTCAAAAATATCCTATTTATTAGTACCAATAGATATTTTTTAATTCATTTGGGACGTTATTTGTAATATATTATTCATACCGTTACGTGAATCTGTTTGGCAGTCAATTACATGTAGTATTAATGTCGCAGGCGGATTGTATAATCCGCCGTTTTACATAACGCCTAGCCGTTTTGCAAAACAGCGCCGTTTTGTAAAACGGCGGCTCAACGTTCAGCCGGATTGTAGTTGCGAAACGTTCTTCAAAAAGGCGGCCCACGTTTAGCCGCATTGTACTACTACTAAAATTGTAGGGTAACAATACTTACAATACAAAGAATGCTAAATAAAATAAATATAAATAAAATAAACTAACCTAACCTAACCTAATCTAATGTAATCTAACCTAACCTAACCTATTATAATCTCTAAATCCTTTACTGTTTATGTTAGGCAGCGCCACGAGTCTTAAAAATCTGAACTAAAAACGACAAAGTGGCGGCTAATCTCACGCCGTATTACATTATGCCTAGCCGTAATGAATAACGTTTAGCGCCGAATTCATTCCGGCGGTTTTTCATTCAGCCACATTCAATCCGGCTAAACGTTGAGCCGCCGCATTACAAAACGGCGCTGTTTTGCAAAACGGCTAGGCGTAATGTAAAACGGCGGATTATACAATCCGCCTTCGACATTAATACGTCCTGCTTTAGTATTATGTACGTGTCCTACGCCTTTCCCTCGATTAAGCTCTCCGTAACGAGTCGAGAGAGACTTGTTTGAGTTTCTTTGGTTGTAAAATGTTGTGGAACATAATGTGCCGTAGCTACAAACGCTGCCAGTAAGGTAAACAACCTAACCCAGTTAAAGCGATATCGTCGACAATGATGCTATTATTTCACAGCTTTCCTATGCTGGCGCAACTCCGTCATAGGTACACATAACACTTTGATATAATTCAACCAATTAAGCCAGAACCCGGGACAACACACTCGTTAAGATGCCAAGGTCCTCCTTACGCTGGTTTGACGATAACAACAAACGCATATGGTTTGCTTAGCTGCGCAAATAGTCGGTGTGGTAGCGCACCACGCGCCCAATACCAAGAACTTTCCCGTTTATTTAATTTATTAATATTTATCTTCGTACGGTTTATTAAGAGGCTCGGTGTGATAAGGCGGTGATAACGACTGCTGCAGCTTAGCGTTTCCTCTTCTTGTTCAAACAACGCGTTTCGTTATTCCGGCTGAGTTGGTAAAACAATCTAGTTTTATCCGAGTGCTCGCTACACAAAAATGTTTTAACCGGAAATAGATTTACATAGTTTTGAAACGAATTTCTTACTTTAGCTAATTAAAAAACAAAATCTTTCAATGTGCTGCAGTTACTTCACTGCACATCCTTGTAGGACCAGTAGTTATATAAGTAAACGGTTTACATAATATATATATTCAGCCACCCACTTGAACTGTGGCTGTCATTTACTAACACTGTTTCCCTTCTATCCTTTTCGAACTCAAATTTTGTGGCTAACATGTTAAATAACAAATCAAATCAAATCAAATCATTTATTTGTCAAACATAGGTTAAATAGATAGGGGCATATAAAATACACTGTCATACACAAATACAATCCACAATTCAAAAGGCTTTCCTCCTCCGATGGCTCCTCCAACGAAAAGTAGGGTTAATACAACAAAAAGTTAAAAAGTTGATTTTTTAAATCATAAACATCCTCAGTCATCAGTATATTCTTTGGAAAATTGAACATCTTGGATGCCTGAAGATTAAATAAATGTCCTGGACCCAGTCCCAACTACGCGTACAGATACCTATAAGGCAACGGACAAAGATACCTTACATATCGATAAATCGATAAATACATACTTGTGTACAGTTGACGTAATTGTTTATACAATTCACGTAATAAAATACTTCTTCTGTCGAGCAATGCTGTGTCACTATGAACTTCGCTGTGAATAGGTTCTACAGTGGGTCAAGAATCAATTGGTTTGACTGTACATATTGAACATCAACCAAGAGTAAAAAGTCCTGTCATAATAAGGCCGAACTTACACCATCTTGAATTAAACACTTAATTTGACATTCGTCGGGTCGGGATTAACTGGACGTATTTGTATACATACAACACGCTTGCATTCTCAAATGGGGTAGGCAGAGCACATCAAACGCCGTATGGGCTTAACCATGACCAGTTCATGTTTCTTAACCACTTCAAGAGTATGTTTTAGGTTTTAAATTAAGAGGTATAAGGTGCTGCGCAGACGACAGACTATCCGTGACGCACTTTTTAGTCTGTGGTAATAGAACCTATGCAATTATATACAGATACAGTAACGCACACGACGCGCAAAAAGTCCGGCGCACAATGCATACAATTCATGCAGACTTTTTGTGCGCCGCAGACTCGATCGCACAAAAAGTCTGTCGTCTGCACTGCGCCTATGTTAACTCCTGCGCGGGAGGCGCCGTCCGTCTGCGCGTACGCACGCGTCGGCATGTTGTGTCAACGCCCTTACATTTAATTCCTTTGTCACCTTTACTCACTACGGACTCCCGTTACATGTACTTGATATAAATATTACCGTGCAGAATTTTGTATGACACAATCCACGCATAATTTGTTTACATTACCTATCATAGTCGATAGGATTATGACGATTTCTGAAATTCGAGTTTCCTCCATTTGAATGGGGATAACACCTACATTTACATACGTTACAGCCTTACAGCTTAATTTATTTTGTGAATTGTAAGTTTTTCCAAGGTTTAACTAAGAAATACAACATGCATAACGTAGGTAGGTATGAGGAAACATTTAAAAGATTTAGTCGAATGGTCTTGTCAGGTGCTTGTGTTATATCAGTATAATAAACAAGTGTATAGATACGTTTAATAAAGGACGGCCAACTACTGTGAAATGGGATGAGTAGGGAAACTTTTATATTCAATTCAATCCCGTTTATTTTTTATTTAAAAGTATTGTGCATTTTTTATGAATGTCCCGGTCGTTTGTATTTTTTATTTATCTTACAGCTCTTTTATACAACTTATACGATAAACTCAGAATACTAAGACATCCTACCGTTACAATTATTCCCTCTTCATTTTGTAGTTAGGGCGAGTCGGGTAGTTGCTTCGACTTTTTGAATTTAGAATATAGCAATAGTTCCATACGTAATAAATGAAATATATCAATATTATTTTCAGAGCAATAGCCTACAAAAGCCTCTCCAATCGCCACACCACTATCCCCGTCAGTAAGACAAATGCCCTCGAAATCCTTTGTCAACACATTTTACAGTACTAGGAAAAAAGTAGAGTTAGTCATCGGCCATCTAAGTCAAACCGGTATTGTAAATAAATATGTACCTAATTTGAATTAGCTAACCACAATGTCGTTATAGTTTTATGGTCAAAACCAATTAGGGATTGCTTATTGTTTTGATTGAACTGTGCGTCGATAAGATAGTATGATAGATTGTGTTCTGATGCAAGTGTTAAATTTAAGTAGACCCTTGACACGATGTAATTGACATTATCTCATGGCAAAGGCAATTTAATTTCCATCCGAAAAATAACGAATATCTACCGACTTTATGGATATTTTTTTGATTATTGTATGAGGTACAGTACCTGGCCATTTGATGGCAAGATTTTTTCTGGGAAAACTTACCTCTACTACTAATCTGACTAGATTAGATATAACCTATTTAACTAAGTACAGAAATCAACCAAATGGCGGAATAAATCCGAATTATTCATAGCTCTGGTTGGTAGCTCTAAATGGAACAAACAGTAAGGAATGTACCTACCCCGCCAAGCGATGTCATCCACACCACAGACATGAAACCTGCCTCTATATACTGAGAACAAAAACACTGGATTACTGATGATGCTGTCAGGTGTGGCAACTTTTTACAAGTTTGCACAAAATGCATATAATTTGCTCTCAAGCCTGGGCCGGGACGGCGGCCGCGTGGGACCCGCCCGCGGCTGCACGAACGCTTCATCAGGAAAACCGTACCTACATTCTTTACGGACTGAATGAAGCATATAATTAAACCTTGTTTCAGAAGATAGCTGACGTGCTCCACTGACTCGTAACTAAGCTGCTATTTGTGTTATGCGACCCAGCATTCGTTTGGTAATATAAAGAACAACACAAATTCACCAATTAGTGGAATTTTGGAACTTTGCCAATTTGCGGATCGCTGTCGCATTGAAGTCGTGTCTATTCTGTGACACCTACTGCTATACAATGACCCTAATATTAAATAACAAAGTAACAGCAAAAGTTAGTTTCGATATGCGCGTGCCTGTGGAAAACTACTTAGTTTCCCAATTGAGCTGTCAAGGCGACACTTCCTGGATTAGATCTTTGTTTTGCTCGTAAACGTTTCCAATTCCTCTTCACACCATTCAAACATTATCATAAAATGCACTATCTATCATACAATAGAACAGCAGTGCATTTATTTGTCAAAGCTTGCTCGTGCGGGCAGCGCGCGCGCAGCTGCGGAGAAAGCCCAAGTTGCGTCGGCCAACGGCCACACCTCACCTTTTCCTGTTCAGCAGAGATTTATCGATTTTATTGCCAATCGACCGACTCACTTGTTAGACTTGTTCCTAATACGTTGGCTTGTTTCACTCGCGTAACTGGCAACCTGGCGTTCAGCCAATCTTCCTGTTGGTTCTTCGGATGCAATACCGAATGTCAATTTATTTGTAAGTTTTACGGAATGTTATTTCCTAATTTAGCATTGTATGAATAGCAGTTGAAACTTACAGCATTATTGGATCGGCTTGATCTGGTACGCTTTTTACATTAGTTATCCTTAAAAGCTCGTCAGCTTCGAAGTTCTTTGCCGTCGTGTGCCGTGCGTGGAATTAAAACTCGTTCCCGCCCCGTGTATCCCGCGCTGCGTGTATTCTGCGAGCGAGAAAGCCTCCCGCTCCCGATGACTCATGTCCGAACACCAATTAAATAAAATGTTACCCGCTCGACGTGTTTTGATCGCGCATCAACATTCTTAACGATAACGTCACAGTGCGTTTACTTGTCCTTTTCCTGTTTACCAACTACTTAGGTACCTACTCGTAGTCATTATCCGCCTAAATGTAGATTCCGTGAGCAAGTGCCGATCACTTGAACGAATATTTTTATACGGATGCATTGAGCAGACGGCGCTCGGTTGCGGTCTGGTTTGAATGCAATAAATTTAAATGCCGGTTTCAAGTGTTAATTTCAAGAACACTGTATGTATCTTTAGTGTAAATGTACTTATTTGGTCGTGTTAGGCGTGTTAAGGTCAACTTGGCGAGAGTCACAAAGCGACCAAACAGCCTTCTGATTTTCCAAGAAAAACGCTTTCTCTACTTGCCGGCACCGGCAGCTAGTTCCAAGTGTTTTAATGTGTTGTTGGCACACTTAATGTTCACTCACTTGGTAAGATGTGAATGTGTAATGCTTTTATACAAACGGTCGTCATTATTTAATTTTGTGATTTAGTTTAGAGGTTGCCAGGATAACAGAGTCCAAGGGTCACAATCACAAAACAGGTTGAAACCACTTCATTTCCGATGAAAACTTCTCGAAACCTCAATAATTACTTAACAATAATAGGTATTTACAATAACAATCTAATTATTTTCCTTGTGTGGTGTCGCGCTTAGAATAAACAGCTCTACATTTCTTGCGCAGCTAAGCAATGGCGACTTAAGGAAGTTTGAGTGTAATTTAGTTTAGACAACAGTTTTCTCTACTCCGTTATTACTCTGTAATCCTTTCATTGTCATACATAGTACTTAACATTTTTTTTAACGAAACGTAAAATAACCATGATTTCGTCTGTGCATTGTTTCGTGTACTCTGGCTACCCATTTTTGGAATATAGGTATGTGCGAATCCATGTACTTACTAACAATGAATTGGTGTTAAAGTTGAACTATCTAGTCAATCCCATCGCTGTCGATGACAGAATGCTCTGACAGATATAGTCCAACGATCAGCGCAGCGGCCGCGGCGCGCGGTAGGGCTTCCAATCCCGGGATCCCGGGATCCCGGTATCCCGGGATCCCGCCCTTTTAAGAGTCATTATCCAATCCCGGTATTTCCAAATCGAATACCGATACCGGAAACTCGGTATTTTTATAAATTACAAAAAAAATACGGGAGAAATAAAAAAGTTTATCTGCTTATATTACAACGGCTTTGTAATCCTGTCCCATTCCTATTGCTTTCTGTCATACACTTAGTTAATTTTGTAATTGTAAGTTGTAAGTGCTGCAGCAGTCCTATACCTATCTTATTGTCACTATATGAAGTGACTAGCTTTTGCCCGCGGCTTCGCTCGCATTAAGTTTGGAATGATACAGAAAAGATCTCAAGAATTATTATGTATTCCGATTTGGGAATAGGATAAAAAGATTCAAGGCATATGCTACATAGAAAACATTGATAAATTGCGGAATGCTCCATAAATACTTTTCACCCCTCATTTTAGAGAAATGATGGATTATAAAAAGACAAAAGAAGCCTAAGTCACTCACTCTCCATCCCTTCGACTATTTCCATGTTACCTGCATGCCAAATTTCAAGCGTCTAACTTAAGGAGTTTAGATTTTGCATACAAAGGGATTTTCCCGCTAACTCCCGTTCCCGTGGGATTTTCGCAATATCTCGTTGCAACTAATTAGTTAACTAAGGTACCTGCATGCGAAATTTCAAGCGTCTAACTTAAGCGGTTTTTGATTTTTCATACAACGGGATTTTCCCGCTAATTCCCGTTCCCGTTGGAATTACGCAATATCCCGTTGCAACTTATCTCAAAGTTTACTCAGGTACCTGCATGCCAAATTTCAAGCGTCTAACTTCAGCGGTTTAGAATTTTCATACAACGGGATTTTTCCGCTAATTCCCGTTCCCGTTGGAATTTCGCAATATCCCGTTGCAACTTATCTCAAAGTTTACTCAGGTACCTGCATGCCAAATTTCAAGCGTCTAACTTAAACGGTTTA
>BHDV01065741.1:0-16485 GCA_005406045.1 Adoxophyes honmai
AACACCACCATTGACGAGCAAGTGTGATGAAAAATATTATTTTTGACGATTCGTTTCAATCGAATCAGAAACCGGAATTGTGACAACACTGTTCGTATCAAGCAGGTCACATTATTTTTACGTTTGACATTTCGAGCTGTCATTTTAGTCTACCGTTCTAAAAAATAGATCATACCTATGTTTGTAACTTGGTCGTGTAATACTAATCCAATAGCTGACATCTAGTCGGTCACATCGGTCATTGATTACACGTCTAAATTGCGAACAGTGGCAGGTGGCTCAACAATCCCGATTCGTGACTGTACCTACTCATACGTTAGAGTTTAGACTTAGAGTGCATGTAAAACTTCAAAATAGCTAAAGCTAAATAAAGCCCCCAGTGTGGTGTCGGGTTTAGAATAACACCTCTCCAAATCTATTTCCTAAGTCGCCTCTTACATCCACGGAAGAAATGGAGAGGAGTTAGTTCAGCTCGAACACAGGAAACAAACTCTTTATTAATATTTTTAATTTCTCTTATTGTCATTTTAACGGTCAATTAAGCAAACTCGATTGTTTATCAGCTGTAAAGACATCGACACACATCATAAACTGCTTAGCGCTCGCGCGCCCTCCGACCTCCGCCGACCTTTGCCGAAGAGACCCGACGATTGCCGACGGTAGCCGACGGCGCCCGATCTTCAATCCGGCTGAGCTGTAAAAAATAGAGCTTTATATTCCACGCCTGATGTTGTTCTGACGTGTCGCACGGGGCCACTAGAATCGCGATGTATATAAAATTTAATAAATATTTTAAATATTTTTTTTACATGACATACTCATTTAAACGTCATGCTTGTACCTATTCTATTGTAGGGAATGTTTAAATTTGATGAAAGAGGGACAATAGTGACAGGTTGCTAGGCTGGACATCTAAAGCATTTATCTAAAACTAATTACTTCTTTACTTTAGTTGCCTCTTGTTACTTCTTTTTAGAAATGGATGGATGGGCGTTATTTTAAACCCGGCACAGTGTTTTTTAAATAGAAAAAAATACAAACCCATTAAAATGGCTGTCCGGTTTTTTTGAAGCACTACTATTAATAGTTATTATATTACACTGGAAAAATTAAATTAGACGCGGTCTTTTCTTTATAAAAAAACTTTTTAATCAAGAGTTGGAAGTAAAAAAAAGTTTTAAAAGAAATTTAGACAGTTTTGTAGTCAGTTTATTTAACTAGTATTTCCATAAAATCATCCTACATATTGCTAAAAACTTTCCTCTGCCTCTATGGCCCCACTAAAAACGGAGGGTCAGGCGGGCTTAAGGCGTTGTAGAATATCTTCCAGCGACCGGTGTGGGGAACGACTGCGATTCTTATTGTTCCACTTATCGATGGTAACAGACTTAATGTTGGGGGATTTATTTTTTAAGAGTGTTTCAGTCTTCGAACGAGAAATAAAATTGAAGAGGTAAGATTTTAAACGTCATGTTTTGTGTCTGGAATTATTTTGGCAATGTCTTACGACATAAGGCGCTAAGTCGTATAGAGCCCGTGTGGTTTCGGGTTTAGGACAACACCTCTCCAATTTTTCCGTGGGTGTTGTTAAAGGCGACAAAGGTTATGGTATGTTCTAGGCGACAGGCTAGCAACCTGACACTACTATACCTGCTAAATGTATATCTAAAAAATGTATATGCTAGTTTAAAGTTAAGAGGTAGCTGCGACAGGTTCCTAGCCTGTCGCTTAAAACATACATAAATCTATTTCCTTAGCTGCCTCTTACGAAATAAACCAACCTGTCACTATTATATCTGGTAACTGTAAACTTATTATGCTAGTTTTAAGTTAAGAGTTAAGTAACAGGTTACTAGCCTGTCCCTTAAAATATACCTTAACCTATTTCCTTTGCCTCTTACGAAATAGAAAGATATTAAAATAATGTGTTCAATTTGCGTGCAAATAACAATATTCTCTCACACAAGCGGAATTTGAATAACTGTAACACTTCTTGAGACTTTAATGCTTACCAAACAGGTTTCTTGGAAAATGGATGCATTTGCACCGTTAATGCACCGGGTAAAGTGGTTTGACAGGTATGACATGTGGTGTTACAGAATAATGCGTGCGATCTACGCGACCTTCTCTTCACTGTTAAATTGCTATTTCGTTACACATAAATACATATTCTCACGCCTGTATTCCCAAGAGGGGTAGGCAGAGCACATGAATTCAAAAATCCAATGCCACGTTTAGCAATTTCAGGATAACCAGGTGGTTAAACGTGATATTGCAGTGACAGGTTGCTAGCCCATCGCCCACAACACACTAACCCTTTCCCAGAGTCGACTCTTACGACACCCACGGAAAGAAAGGGGGAGGTGCTATTCTAACCCGGCACCACACGATGGTATTTCGTTCTGGTGTAAAATCCCGGTGTATAGACTTGAATGACGTGATACCTTAAAGAGTCCCTTTGAGATGATCTACATGGAAGTATAGTATAATCTCGCTAATCAAGGCACCATTAAAAACTAGAGTGTGCCGGATTACCAAATTTTAGAGAAAAAATAAAAGTAAGGTCAGTGTGGGTAAGTCCGTCCACGAGGCAAGTCCGTCTACCTGCTATAACTCTTGAATTTGAATAGCTACGCACCTTACACTAATGTCGAAAAAGCAGTTTCACTTCCTAGTTCCAACGCTCTCAAAAAGGTAGCGCTGTGACATCGAGCGGCAGAGATATGCGCCTTACAAGTCATTACGCGTTTTGAACTCGTGATGCGAGTTGGCAGAATGTTTTTTAAAAAATGTGAAAAAATATATTTAGTGAGAATTTTCAGTAAAAATGTAACACAGTAGGTAATTCGAGAACTGCTTACCTTTATTTCATACTTCAATAGATAATAACTGCTTTCGTTTCTTTAGAATTCGACCCTTAATTCTTAACCATCTTAATGTTGCTAGTTGGAAAGTCCGTCTACAGTAAAACAAGGTAATTCCGTCATATGACGGACTTGCCCTGTGGCAGGCGTTGCCAACAGTTTTATGTAGATGTAAGGTTTTAAGAAAGTTTTTAGACGATTGCGTTGTTTGTTTTAAATAAAACTCCGAACTATAAAGATTAATAACTCTATCTGCTTTCGAATAATTAATTATATATTGTTTTTGAGCTCATCTTTGCTCATAAAATATTGATACCTATTTATCTCAGTAACTCAAAAAAAGGTTTACTACCCCATCTCTTTGGTATATGCCGGACTTGCCTTCAATTTAGAAAAATGGTGATAACTAATGATCCAAACCTTATTTCGCAGCGATCAGAGTATTGTTTTCAATGGCATGATTTACAGTATAATTCAATTAGCCTTTCAACTCTATATCAGCTAAATAGAGTGAGAAATCGCTACTAGACGGACTTGCCTTCTTCTGTAAGGGAAGACCGTCTACACGCCAAGTTTTACAAAAGTGACGATATTTCGCGTAAATATTATTAAATTTAGATTTCAATAACAGTAATTTGTAAATTATAAAATTCTCTATCTGTTGCAATTTCAAAGACACACGTAACTTAATAAATTACTTAGTTAGAACAACTCAAAGTCATCTCTGCAAAATATATGCCGGACTTACCCACACTGACCTTACGCATTAAGAAATGTACAGCTGTTTAGTCGTTAAAAACTCGAGAAACCGAATCTTGAAAGTAAGACGCTTCCTTTGTTTTAATTAAAATTAAAAACAAAAAGATGAAATATTACTTGTATTGTAAGTACCTACCTAAGTATAACAGATCTTAAAGTTTTTGCTTTAGGCGTCTTTCCTATAATAGATGCAAACTAAAAAACCTTTATAAAAGCTCATTCACTTTGACGTAAAGGAAAAACAACAGCAAAGCGCCGCCATAAATATTTACCCTAAAACAAAAAGCCTTCAAGTAACCTAAGGCGTTTTTTACCGCTCTAAACAACCATTGTTTGTATACAGCATCAAACTGCTCGTTAGACGTGTTTGGAAATACGTCCCAACAGTGTTGCTTTAGACACCAATCAACCGTGGCGCGTTTACACCAATCAGGGCATTGCGGGAACGATCGGCGTCCAATTGGCAACGAATGAGCTTAATAGGCTGTTTGCGGCGTTGAATTCGATTTGATTGACACTTCATGAAATATGCAATGTTCATTTAACACGGTTTTAAGTGAGCATTGAATCTTTCAGTTTGTTATGGTTGGAAATATGTTACAAATAGTCGAGTATGTTAAATTGTAACGATAAATATACGTCCAAAATTATTTTACTAGCTGGCACGGCGAAGTTCGATCCGGTTTGGCAAGTTTTTTCACGAGATTTCCATATTTTTTCACCGTTTAAACCTTCCCTGGACTTCCACAAATATTTCAAGACTTAAATTAGCCAAATCGGTTCACCCGTTCTCGCGTTTTAGCGTGACAAACGAACAGCAAGGTAGAAGACTAGCTGGCCTGGCGAACTTCATTCCGCTTTGGCAAGACTTTTTTCGGAAGAGTTCCAATTTTTCTCACCGTTTCAACCTAATCTAATAAAGCTAAAAGACAAAATACTTGAAACCAATTTACTTGGCTCTAATACCTTTAGTGAACTAATTATTTATTTACAGTTCATTAACCACACCATATAAATAAGTACGCCAGATGCAAATTACGAAAGCATTCAGCATAACGTAACGCAACGTAAACCGAATCTGCGGCGCACCGCCACAGCATCTCGCGCCAAATCTTTTTATGGATTGGGGGAGCATAAGTTCCTGGGATCTTGTCGGATGCAGACAGTTAAAAGCTTTTACGATAAGGCGACGGCCGGTGCAGTTAGGGTTACCAGATGCTAAAGTATGAGTAGCCTGGAGGAAAGTAGAAAGGACTATTTTGAAATTGTAAGATTGGTGCGCTTTGAGACTTTATTGGCAAAATTTTCAATCTTTGCTTATTAAATTTTTATTGGACTATAGACTTATTCCTATAAAGATCTATCCTTGACTAGTGGTTCTCAAAATTCTGTGTGTGTGGGATTCGTTTATTTTTATCATCTAAAAAGTAGCCTGGTAATCAAAACTATCTCCATGCCAAATTTAAAATTGAAATCAGCACGGCAACTCGGCGACTTTGTCAACTAAAATCAATAAAATATCTTCTTTCACGAAATAGAGAAGATATTTAATTGGTTTTAGGTAACAAAATGGTGTTGGTTTTTGTAGCTATTTACATACTTTATCTACAATCTTAGGACGATTTGCGTAACGTAGCAAAGGGTGACCCTACTTGCTGTAGCCGTGGGCACGGAAAGTGGTAGTGTCCATAAAAGAGATAGTTTCTAGGGAGAGTTTTGAAGAAGTACTTATTAAATATTTTGCAATTGCAAGACGCACTATCCTCCTAAGGCCCATGGTCCTACGTATAGGACTAATGTCAAAATAAGTTTGAATTTTACATGAATGACACTAATCAAAATTTGGTGCTGGGACTTAGGAGGCTGTGTATAGCAGAATGTTTGTTCGACAGTTCGTATCACTATTATACAGGGCGTAATGGACTCTGGGTGATAATTCACCGAGTTAGTAAATACCTTAAAAAATCGTTAACTTAAAAAATCAATAACTTACTCAGGAACCGTTAATTTTCGGGCATACATAATGAGGGGTTAAAGTATTGCATTTTTGCTTCTCTGTTAAGGCCTAACAGGAATACGTCGAGTTACAAGTAACCCTGTATAACGAGTGTTTTTTTATTTCCTTCACATAAAAAAAAATCTAAATTTTATTGTAGGTAACTCAAAATGTTGCGGTTTTTTTTCTTGTTCTAAGAACGAGGCACCTTAGGGAACCAAGTGGCCTTTAGCAGATTGACGTTTCTTATTAACTATGCCGACTGTGCCCGTGGTTTACTTTTTTTTCTTAGTATTTTTTTTAAACTTTGAACTGCGATATTTTGGTACCTAAGTATTTAAGAAGCCCTAGATTTTACCAATGTGTGTTTCTAAAAATAAAAATAAATAAATGTGTGTGTTGTAAGAGGCGACTAAGGAAATAGGTTAAGGTATATTTTAGGCGACAGGCTAGCAACCTGTCACTATTTGTACCTGCTACCTTGAAACCCAAAAAAAAAAATATGTTAGAAGTGGCTACAAAACGTGAAATAGTCATTGTTTGGTCTATGTAGCGTTTTGTGTGCTCTGCCTACCCCATTTGGGAATACAGGCGTGATTATATGATGATGATGATGATGATGATGATGATGTGTATCAAAAACGATACGTATTTTTAAATTACACGCAATATTTTCCTTGTAAGTATAGTTGACAAAGGAAATAGGTTATTAATTAATAGTTTTGATGAACAATGTTTAATACAGTGTACCATCTTTAATAAACATTGTAAGGCACTAACCACACTGTTTGCAAAGTCGTGTAAACAGTATCAATTGAATTAACCAATTGTGCAAACAAAACGCTGGGTGACATTATTAGAAAACGTAACGGTTCTTATAATTACAAACATAACATACATTACGCCTGTATTTCCACATGGGGTAGGTAGAGCAAGAAACGTTTCGCAGACAAAATCATAACTATTTCTAGCATAGTTTTTAGTTGCAAACTAAAATGCGACAGCGTTGCTAGCCTATCGCCGAAACTATACACTATCCTATTTCCTTAGTCGCCTTTTAGGTACGACATCCACGGAAGAAATGGAGAGGTGTTATCCTAAACCAGACGCACGGATAAGCCTTACAGGTCAGCAACAAAGTATAGATTTGAACCACTTATTAATGTACAAAATCTTACAGTAAATCTTTCTATCTGCATTATCCTTCTTCTAAGGGCAGTTCAGGATGTCGGAATAAAGCCTGTGATACACTGTCGCGCGCGGCGCCGCTTCCTAATGCCTAATATTTACGGGTTAGGCCCGTTACACACTAACGATTTGTGCGATTAACCAAAAATGACATTGTGTATTGTATCCTATTTAGACATGGGTACCTACTTTCACACATCGACATCACGCCTTGTCACTTCCCTTGTTTTGCTAACACACCTTTGTTTCATTCATTCTCTGTACCTATGGAATAAAACCAACGCAACATGCCTTTCTCTATCCTTGTTACTATATCATCTTTCAGACCACACTTCTCTCTAATAACGCTATTACGCATACATAGGTATGAAATAAGATGAGTCCTTTTTTAAAAAAGTTTGAGAATGCTAATCAAATGTGAATAAAATATCAGTTTGGAAATAGAAAATGGAGCACGTTGTACTTGCAATTGGTAAATGTCAACTGCCTACTTGTGACAGAAAATCTTAATGAACGCGAAACAAAATGGCCTCACGTGACAAACAGCGTGAAAGTAATTAAAAATAGCGTAACTTATAATTAAAATGCGACCCTAATTACTCTTAACTAAATTGTCTTCATTACTTACTTTAAAGAAACATGAATAATGACAATTAAACAGCTCCAGCGCGTGGGAATTCAAAGGCAAAGTTCGTCGCTCTTCTACAATATGAGTGATGAATAAAAACTGGCTAAGAGCGAGTCGAACTCGCACACGCAGGATTCCGTACAATTACTTCTTTCCTTTTTTTGTCTATCACCAGGCTACATTTCAAGAACCGGGTGAAGTAGACAGTTGAAATTTTATGACGCTATGGCAACAAACACTAAAAACAAAACAAAATAAATAGGTAAGTAAATAAAAAAAATCCAATTCCCAGAAAATAACGCAATTTTAGCCTAGTTTTGATCGATATGAGTAATTACGAGCCGCCATAGAACCTTTCCAAAGAAAAAAAAATTACGATTTCCCTTGATGATTAATAGGATGTCACTATGACGTTTACTGTGAATTGATTTCATGGTGGCTCATGAATTAAAGTCTTTGACTGTACAGAAATCTTCGAGTATCACTCTGATTCTCAGTTAGCTGTTTTTTTAAATAATATGGAACCCTAATGAATGAATGAAAAGAACAAACGGTCGCGCGCGTGCGGCGCGCCTAACCCAAGCTCTGTGAGGAATAAAAGTGTCCAACCCCATTTATTTGATTAATGCGTGCCCTTTCAGATTTTTAAAGTTTACCGTAACTCTATAAAAGAACTCAAACCCTCTGGGATAGTGTAGGAATTGCCGTGTAGGAGTTAAGTAGATTTATAAAGTATGATAATGTCTTGGGGGAATATGTTTCATGGCGACTTTTTGAAATGGTTATGAAGTTTGAAAGAAGTTTTCTTGATTTTTCTTCTTAAAGTGTGCTTCTAACCGCGCGTCGTGGCGTGATCCTAAATAGTAGGCAGATCACACGAAACGTGACATATGACTATTTCACGTATCATACTCACTTCTAGATTAATTTTAGATTTTACAGATTGAAGCTAGAGCCTGTCACATAGAGCATATTTATCTCCTACATGTCTTGTATGACTTAAAACCTAAAAATATGCTAAACGCTGTATGGTTTTGTCTGTCTACCTTATTTCGACTCCGAAAGTAGCTTCTCAGGTACGAGAGTGATGTATGTATGTACGTTTATGTATGAACTAAATATCTTCAGAAAGCAAAACACGAGTTCTCAAATCATTTGAATATTAACGAATTTACTTCCAAAATTCATAACTTCTCGAAGCTTCGTTCAGCATCAAAATTACTTCATAAATATTCATCCGGAAACATTTAAAAACAATCGCTCATTACGTAACTCTGCAAAAAGCTAGTTATATGTTTCGTGGAATTTCATACATAAAATATGTCCGACGTCCGAGGCCCGACTTTTTCTGTACAACTAACTTAATCGAACTAAATTAGGGCTTTCAAGCAGTTGCTTTTAGTTCGTAATGATCTTGCATGATTGTCAGTGAGTGATTTAGTCATTATTGTTGGGTAGTGATGGGAAATGAATATAAGGTGAAGATGGGATGTTACCAGTGAAAAAGTAGATTTATATATGATATGTAAATGTTTTTAATATGTAGTCGGAAACTGCAGATCGGCGGTTTTTTATGTTTGATTTGTATGTAAGTATGAACAATGTGGATCACAGAAATTAAAAGACCTAGATTCGGCTCTACCGCTACCAAGCGATCTGCCCCAGGCAATCTTTAACAAGGAATGACATAAAAAATTGTAAGGATGTATGATGAGAGGGATGAATGTGATTGAAACGAGAGAAGTAGGTATGTCAGAGTAGAAGCGAATGGCGCTTTGGTGTCTCTGCCTACCCCGCAGGGAATAGGGAAGAATAATATGTATAATTAATTGTTTAACACTACAATGTGATTTATACAACTTTACATGTCTCAAAAAGTCAAAAAAAAGAATACCTACTTACCCAGCCACTATGTATTTTCTATATAAAACAGACTTAAGTTTAACCTAATGAAGCCTAAGTTGGTGCAATCGAACCAATTGATCCCTTATATACCGCAGAACGTTGTCACAATAAACGTAATTAAAGATTCCCTTTGTCGAGCAATGCAATGTTACTATGACGATCATTGTAAAAAGGTTCTATGATTGGTCAGGATTCAACTGGTTCTATAATACGTTTGCACAGAAGCTTCACTTACTTTTAAGATGCCGAGTTCCCAAAGTTCAAACACCGATATTATATTCGCATCACTACGCTTGGTTGTTTGTTTTTGTCGGAGTATTTGCTCAGTCGAATTGAGAGGACACGCACGGCCAGGCTCGTAAAAACTACTCGTTACACTAGTGAGTAATAGTTGTTTGCGTAACGAAGCTGAGATTCCGTGGTGTTGCGGTTTGGTGCTAAAACCTGGGATACACTGGGGGACTAATAATGTCCAATGACGCAGCCGGATTGTATAATCCGCCGTTTTACATTACGGCTAGCCGTTTTCCAAAACAGCGCCGTTTTGTAATGCGGCGGCAAAACGTTTATCCACATTGAAGATTTTTGATTAAATATAATTTCAGGCACAAAAAATCTTTAGTCTCTACACCTGAGTAAAAGTCATCACTTAATTCTAGCGACAAAGTAGCTAAATCAGCAACGCTGAGGTTAACTGCGTTTCTTTTTGTCGCGTATGTGTAAGGCGAAGGCTAGACGTTCAATAAATATTGTCAATCTTCAATATTTATCTCATATTGTGATACATATTGATTGTCTATTAGTCTTGCTATATTGAAGGAAAATACACTGAATTCATGAACAGATTGTGATCCACCAGTATTCTCATATTGAAGATTGTCAATATTTATTGAACGTCTAGCCTTCGCCTAACGTCGTGTGCTAAGTAGATGTACTAACTGGTTTGTAATTGTAATTACTATCAGTTCCACTTTTGAGTAGCTCCACATGATAAAAGCCTTAAGCCTTAAACAAACAAGTCTTCAAATTATTGCAGAAGCAAAAACTCTTGTTCAAAACTGCGCTGCAGTCATGGCGTCCCTAATTGGTCGGTTTTGCGATACCATCGCTCCTGACTACACGAGTTGAGCCCCCCAAGCAGGGTTGACATGGATAATAATTATATTTTTAAAAATGTATTCGGATAGTTATCGTCATAATGCAGAGTATTGTCAGGGGAGTTTTCTTCAGTTCATACTTACATACTATGCATACGTGAGGTGTGTTCCAAATGAGGTACACAGAGCACACGAAATGTTACGTAGTTGCTTGTAACATTGATAAAAGAGGTATAATAGTAACAAGTTGCTAGCCTATCGTCTAAAGCGTACAAACATACAGGGTGAAAATGAAATCCGTAACGAAAAAAAATCCTGATACTCAGAATCACTAACACAATACGATGGTAAAATAAAAAAACCACTTTTTTTCTTTTTTTTTTCATCGGGAAATTCCCAAAAAAAAATGATTGTGAGCATACTACAAACCGCGGTGTAACTGTTTACGTTTGTTTAAATTCAATTTTAAAGTAGGGTAGTTTTGCACTTGCCACAATCGAGTTCGTCGACCCTAAAGCAACCGAAGAGGGTAGGTATGAAAAATTCAGTCGCGAGCGGGTGGTCGAAGCGTGTGGTTGCGCACGCGTTCCCTACTCACCCCGTTCGTACGATACATAAGCGCGAATTGTGCGAGTGACAATGTCGTTAGAATTTTCGAATCGCAAGTACTATGAAATGGTGCGAGTGTACATCCATAGCTGCGAAAATTTGGAGGCTACCTGTAGACGATATTGGGATGAAACTGTACCTAGACTCCGGACTCAGGGACTTCGAGACCCGCGGTTTCTTTCGTGCGATGTACGCGAGTACTTGAACATTGTGTACGGTGACCCGTGGATAAGTCACGGTGAACCTGTGACCTCTTGTGATTTTTATCTTTGGGGCGAAATCAAGCGCCGTGTGTAGGTACATGGACATTGTAAGTGCATTTTCCGAAGTGAAAAGTGATACTAAAGTGCTAAGAAGAGTGAATGAAAACATGTTGAAACGTCCATGACTCTTTGGAGAAAATGGATTCCATTTTGAACGGTTATTTAAGGTAGGTACACTAAATTTAGTTTCGATTAGTAGTAAAGGGTTGAGTTTTTATTATTCTTGTACATAAGTTGATTCCAATTCTTTAACTACGCCTGAATGCCAAATTTATGCAGACTCAATTTTTATTTTAATCCACCTTTCCTAACCTACAAGTTTTCAAGTACATAACTGATTTTTATAAAACTTCTGCATTTGGACGGCCTAAGCCCTTAAAAGTAGGAAGGAAAAATTGCAACTTAAGTTAAAAAATAAAAAATGTAGGTACTGAATAAGTCGTATTATTTTTCGCAAGGAAGTGAAAGCGCGCTAAGTAGGTACCTACGAGTCGCGAGTGTCTGAGCTGAGCGGTGGACGCGCGGTGTCCATAATGTTAGCACTTTTTAGGAAAACTTTGGTGATTCATAATTTCTTATTTTCAAAAGAAAATGAGAAACTACTCAAATTATATTTTTAAGTTTTACTAACAAACAGGTACGTAAAATTTCGTTACGGATTCCATTATCACCCTGTATATCCTTAGTCACCTCTTATGACAGACACGGAAGGAAAGAGATGTTATTCTAAACTAGACACCACATGGGACTATATTTGATCTAGCTAGGCACAATTTTTTTTATCGCGTCTTGTGTTTGAGCCTGGCAGCGCTTCGAAAAGACCATGTAATAAAATATAATTTTACAGAAAAAATACAGTTAAGTTACTAAACTTAAGAGGGCGCACACATTTTTTACGAACGTAATATAAGATCAGGTGGGGGAAGAGAAATTCAGGGGCAGGGCAGGGGTAAGAGGCACCACAGACCATAACTCGTCGAGTTATGAGTGATTATGGTCTGTAGAGCCCTCTTATCCCTGCGTTTCTCTTCCCCCACCTGACCTTAGTGGTTTTGGACCAATGTTTAAAAAATCGTGAAATGTAAATTAACTCATATTTAGCCATGAAAAAAATATGGTTAGACTAAACATATTCTGTAAATTTACAATAAAATTGTTTCATTTGTAATTACATTAAAATCAATGAGAAAAAAAATAAAGTAATGGTTCAACTTTCAAATTATGTAAAATGATATTTGAATAATAAAAACCAATAATTTGATTCATGTTAATCCGTTAATCCCCAGTAGACTATATTGTCTATCAGATAATAACAAGTTTATATCGTTTATGGTAAATTTTAATGGAAAATTTTCAAGTGAAAGACAGCTCTGACGCGTATTTTTGTGAAAACCCTTCAACAAATTGGCTAAGTAAAAGAAATCTGTGTTGCTAATAAAATATTTCTTTCCGTTAATCCCTAGAAAAAGAGTTTATTTATATGTTACAGTAGTTTTTCTTTAAAAACTTAAGGATTTATAGCTTTCTAAAGCATTTGAAAAACATCAAAATCACCGAATTTTGTTTGCACGCTCTTGCAGACGATATGTATCTAAAGGGATCTCTGTCATCATTGATCAATGCAGTTTTTTGGTATTGACTTAACGAGACATGTGTTAAAAAAATATCTGTCCGCCTTTTCTCTGATTGCTCTGACTTTATGCTTTGCTTTTAGGGTCATATTTAAAATAAAATCTCTTCATTTTTTCTATAGATAGTGTAGTAAGAGTAGGTTAGGGGGTATATTGTTGTAAGTGACAGGCTAGCAACCTGTCATTATTAGGAGGCGTCCATAAATTACGTAAGGTGTTTTAGGGGGGGAGGGGGTCGAGTCAAATCTCACCTAATCTCACGTTGGGGGGAGGGGGGGTCACGGCAAATATCACGCAATTTTTTTCTTGTTTGAAGCAAAAAAAACTACTATTTTGGTCTATTTAATAAGGTCTTAAAAACTGACTTTATATCTAACAATAAAATGAGGGTTTCCGAACGAAAAAAGTTTTTTTTTTTAATTTTTGTCTTTTTTTTCTTTCTTTTTACAATAACAATCCAACGCGTTTACATAACCCCACATTTAGAAAAAATTAACGTGAGATTTGGGGGGTGGGGGAGGGGGTTGAGTAAAATCTCACGACATCTCACCAGTCAGAAAATTGAAAAAAACATCTCACGTAATTTATGGACGCCCCCTTATAATATTCAATCTTAAATTCTAAAATAATGCTAGAGGCATGAAATCATGGTTTTGTCAATCATTTATCTATGGAAATACAAGCTATTAAAAAAAACATTTTATTTCCCATTAAAACGCCGTTTATTACGGAATACAATCACAACAATGTAAAGAAACAACCAATCGGTTCACAATTTATTTGAAACCAAATCTCTGTACAGTTGTCGGGATACGCCTGATTTAGGGACAATAAAAAAGCAATTTACTTGGGGACTGAGCGCTGCTTAAGCTGTATTTAAAAAGCATTTAATTTGGAGGCAAGGCCGCGCCTTGGAGAGAGCGGGTTGATTATTTCATTGCCTTATTCTTATATTTTAGGCGACAGGCTAGCAATCTATCACTGTTATGGCAAGTTAAAACCTAAAAAATATGCTAGAGGTGGCCATATTGCGTGAAATAATCACGGTTTTCGACTATGTAGCGTTTCGTGTGCTCTGCCTACCCTTTTTGAGAATAATGGCGTGATGTATTTATGTATGTATTATTTACTGTCTTTATTCCTATCTCCATTTCTTCTGTGTCGTAAAGGGCGACTAAAGCTAAGCGTCCACAGGTCCGCATCGCACGCATCGGACGCATCGGATTCAATCAGATGTATGGCGAAATGCGATGCGTACGATGCGGCAGGTGGACGCACTTGTATGAGTTTCTACTTTCTATACAAAGAATACTACAATCCGTTGCGTGCGATACGTCCGATGCGTACGATACCGACAAGTGGACGCTTAGCTTAAGAAAATAGGTTCAGGTATGATTTAGGCGGCATACTTTACGTCTTCCATACATGTATTCCCAAATTGAGTAGACTGAGCACATGTAACATTACTAAGACAAAACCATGATATTTTACGTTTCGTCGCCACTTCGAGTATATTATTCAGGTTTCAAGGTTGGCAGGTGAAATAGTGACAGGTTGCTAGCTTGTCGCCTAAAATATTTAATTAAAATATGTGTATTTAAACCTAAAATTATGTAAGAAGTGGCTGCGATGCGTGAAATGGTCTTTGTTGTTCTGTATCCTCTGCTTAACACCATTTGGGAACAGCTAAACAGCAAAATCATAATAATCGTCAAACATATTTGATGAGTGTCAATTTTTACCCGCTTCCCGCTTTACTCTAGGCACAGCCTGACAGCTCAGATCGGGTAACTGGATGTTAATCAATACTTCTGTTGAACCGATTATGTCTCCCTGATCGGGTTCGAAGGAAGAACCGAATTCCTCTTTCTTTTTAAGACGTTGACGTTGTCTTGTGATTGGAGGATTTCCTCGTGATTTTTAGTTGCTTGATTAATTAAAGATCCTTGAAACAGCGGCAAAACAAAATAAAAAAAAGATTTCCCATTTTGTTTGAATGTCTTTGTGTATTTTCTTTATTGTACCAAAAACATAATACAATATCAAGCTCAGAAGCAAAGGTACGGCCAGCTGCAGAGAAAAGTAACCTAGTAGTGAAACATTATGCGTGTGGAGTTACTTTTCTCTGCAGCTGACTGTACAAAGGTGATATCTATTAAGGAATCTCTTTTCTCTTTCGTTTGATTGATTTTTGATTAGCTGTCACTTAGACAAAATCCGTAAATGTCGTTCATTCCACATCCTTGTTTCGACCCTACAAAGGCGCACTCATGACTATTCAGGGAACGGCCAAAAAGGCTTGACGCGATCGGCATTTGGAATATTTTAATTGAATATTTTGAGCAGCCACATACTTGCAGTTTGGGGGGTAACCGGTTACTTAGTTTGCCGTAGGACCTTTAAGGGATCGCTACCACCACCTTACTCACTTATCCTGCCGCAAAGCGTCATGCTCGCACTATTGTGTTCCAGCGTGGAGGATAACAACAGTCGGTTGCTGTCAAGTTCAAGAATTTCTTGCAATTAACATAACTTTATCACGTGTAGTGTCGGGTCTAGAATAACACCTCTTCATTTCTTCCGTGGATGTCGTAAGAGGCGACTAAGGAAATAGGTTAAGGTGTTAAAGCATTTTAGGCGACAAGCTAGCAACCATTCACTATTCCATCTGTTTTCAAACCTAAAATTAAAAAGTGACTGCGAAGCGTAAAACAGTCAAAAACACGGTTATTTCTATTACGTTTCATGTGCTCTGCCTACCCCATTTGGGAACAGGCGTGATTGTATGTATGTATGTAACTTAACTTTAAGCCTCCAATCGAAAACCATTCGCAGAATTTTAACCTAAGGACGACTAACGTTAAAATTCTGCGAAGTGTTTTGCTATATTCGTATGCTTCGTCGACGATAAAGAAGGTATTCCTCTGCGCCGCTCCACTTATGTGTAATTCGTCGTTATGACGGAAGCTTTGCGGGCATTCTTCCCTGCAGGAGCTTTCAAAGCTCGGGCAAAAAGCTGGATTCGTGGCGTGCCTGCTCCGTGAGACTGTGCTGCTTGGAAGAAAGGGCAGACTTTTCACTTGGATAATTTTTACTGCAAATAATTATTGATGATGAGAGCATCTTGAAAAAATAAGGATAAATCACGTTTTAAGTCGAGTTTAGTTCGAGATATTTCGGGCTAATCCGTAGCCTTCTTGTAACCGCGGCGGCTGCTAGTGTCATATCCACTCTCACGGTTACTTACTATTATTTGATTAGGTAGTGTCAGGTTTCAAATGACTGTGCTATTTCCCTTTGTTCATAATTAAGTTGCTGTTATGTTAATACATGGGAAATTTCCTTTAAGTGTATAAAACTAAGTTTACACGAAGCCAATACTGGCTGCCAGTAAGCCTAACACACAAGGCAAACGCCAAGCCAGCGCTGGCTGCAACGCTCGCGAGAATAGAGCGCCCGTCTATTTTTCTAGCTCACACAAAATACTTAGTGAGAAATAAAACAAATAATTTTAAACAAAAAAAAACCGACTTCAAATTTGGGCT
>BHDV01065742.1:0-68657 GCA_005406045.1 Adoxophyes honmai
TGTCCCTGGATTCCGAGGTATAAACCTTACGGCACTCCACTAGTGGACTCTTAGTAATGGTACAGAATTGGTTAATGATTTTGTTTGGTACAGCGCACCTTTTGAGAGCCACCGTGTCCCAATGAATATCAAAGAACGGTACCAACGTAATGTAGAACGTGGTACAAGACTTTTAGTTGACTGTATGTTTTTGACAACTTTTAGGGTTTCGCAGTTTAGAAGAAAAACAGAACTCTTATAGGATTTTAAGCCAATTTATTTATGCATGTGGGTTTGCATACATACATACATTCCGTCTGCACTCTTTAAAACACTGAAAAACATGATGTTTAAGTATGACGTATACATGAAAAGTCATTCATTTTGTTTTGAACATCGCGTTCAATGTTTACCTAATACAGGGTGGTCGGAAATTTGACCGTAAATATTACCCAGTGGTCGGGTAGATATACGCGTCTTAAACCCCTGTAAAATATTTCCTAAAAATGTCATTACTGACCTTGTGAGAGACAAATATTTCATCGCTTTTCAGGTCATTGCGCCCTGTGTTGTACGGTCGACCAAGAAAGTGGTCTACCACTTTTGACAAAAGTTTCTGTGAGATCAAAATTATCACAAGGTTGACATTGTCACTGTCATAATATTATGGCGAGGGGAAGTCGACCTTGTTGTTTCATGAGGTTCAAATGAATATCGATCTTGAGGGGGTAGACCAATTTCTTTGTCGACTGTACCTACTTTACGTCCCGTACGCAAGTCCCTTTAGTTGGCACGTACGCAGCTGCAATTGTTCGACATTACGATGCTATGCGGTTGACTAAAAACCGGAGTACAAAAGTCGAGACAATTTTTTTTTTTTGTAAAAAAAATACATGAAAATTCCGGGAAAAAAACTTAACAGGGGTTTTCAGTGACCACACACACATACCTACACACACACAACACGCCTGTATTCCCAATAGGGGTAGGCAGAGCACACAAAACGTTACATAGACAAAATGACTGGTTTAAAATATTTACCATCAATTTCGGTATACTTACGTATGTTTATGTTTATACGACATATAAATTAAAAACACAGTGGTTTAAGAAAATAGATTAAAACTCACGTTACATTATTTAGGGTTAAGTACGTTGTTTTTTATTACTTTTGATTAAATTTTAAATTATTGACAAACGGTAAAGTCACTTTTATTCAGTTAAATAATTTAAATTTATTTCAAAGCCCAATCTTGCCCATTTTATTTCAATCGCCGATACCCGGTTCTAGATGGCTCCACCCGATAGGGTTGTCAAAGATAAACCTCCAAAAACGAGTCTGAATTATTTTCATACGGAAATCGCGGAATAGATTAAAGGCACCGAAACCTTTTTTTACAAAGGGTTTCGTCGGAATATGATATCGCGTTTTCAGATTTTTTGGTGCGAAATTGAGGAAATTACTTCGTAAAATATTAAAGCCGCAGTTTGTTTTTATTTTCGCGCCTTTTTTTCCCGCTGTAAACACCGTTCGGTTCATTGAGGATATAACCTATAGAGTACTAATGTCATCTTGGTTGTTCGGAAATTATTCCGCAAAACAATTGAAGACCTCGCTGTGCTCTTATTGGCCGGCCCAAGATCGCGCGCCACACTAGAGTTGGGCAAGTTTACAAATGTATCGATAATATCGATATCGATAATAGTATTTTTTTACTAATTGTCCTGGAACGCACTTTTTAAAACAAGCTCACCTCTCTGTCTTCGCACTCATCGTTCAATATTAATATCACTCTTGTACAATTATAAATGAAATGTAAACCACTTTTAAAATAAAAGATTATAAAATTCACCAACAAATTTAATTCCTTACCAATGCAGTCATCTTTTGGTTTATTGAAAAAAAAATGCTAATCTGGACCGAGATAATAAAATAAAACTGTCAAAAAATTAAAAAATACGAAATTTTTTATCAAGGTTACCTACTGTAAACAGTGAACTGTTTCGTTAAATGAATCTAAAATAAACCTACTTTCAATCACAGTGGATTACAGCTAATTTAATTTAAGTGAATACAATCAAAACTTTACAAAAATGATTGTCATTGAAAAATACAAAAAAGCAGTTTTTTTCTAAATAAAACCCGCGGGGACACTGGACTGTAATTGTTAGCAGTGGAAGACTTCGGCCCCTCAACACGAACCTCGAAAATTGATTTGATTGATTGATTGGCCCAAAATGATGCTAAAAGTGGCTGCGAAGCATGAAATAGTCATAATCATGGATATGTCTATTTCACGTTTCGTGTGTTTTGCCTACCCCATTTGGGAACAAAGGCGTGATTTTATGTTATGTTAACATTTATTTAATTCGGCACCGTAAAATACGAAATACTTATAAATATCGATACATCATTTGATTATTAACAGCGCAACTCTAGTTACACTGTGTATTGACAGAATGAGATGAAGTAATGGGATGACACCTAGGTGAAAGTGAGATGCATAATTATGTGTCATTTTGAATGACCAGTTAACTTGAGCTGCACTAAAATGAATATAAATTGAAAAATGCATGTTTACTGTTAATTACCGGTTAAATGTAACACCGTCTGTTTTCAAATTTGAATTTTTGCCGTTTTTACCACACCAACGAATGGAACAGTACGTCATTACGCAAGTATATTAATTTACATCTAGAAATATGAGGAGTTGCACGCAGATCTGTTGTTGGCTCCATACAGTTTCTGTGACAGTGACACTACACGTTAGTATATTGAAATAAACAAACATTTGCGGACCGGGGTTGCGAACATTGTTTCTCTACAGGTTCTATCCTCTATGGTTCGGTTCCAGTTTCGTCATTATCAACAACGAAAATAACTCTGAAAATTAACAAAAAACATTGATGAATTATTTTCGTAGACAATATTTTTCCAATTTAAAAATGTTTTTTATTTTTTTAGTGTTTCGTTTGAGCATTTTATCTGAAACTTTGCCATTATTTTACAATTATTAACGTACTTACGGAAGAAATGGAGAGGTGTAATTCTAAACCCGCCATGTCGTAAGAAATGACTAAGGAAATCTAGGCTAGCAACCTGTCCTGTTTTTGAACCTAAAATTACGGTTAAATGTCTAGAAAACGTGACATAGTCATGGTTTTGTTTATGTCTCGTTTGTAGCATCTTTAATATAATTTTAGGTTGAAGTATTGATGAAAGAGATAATAATAATACTTAGTGACAGGTTGCTAGCCTGTCGCCTAAAACATAACTTAATATATTTCCTTAATCGCCCCTTACGATCGTGGAGTAAATGGTCGTGGAGTCTAACCCACACGGGGGCCACAATCTTTCGCTTATATCAGTGTCATATACCATTGGACCCCTACTACCGATGTTTACCACTAGTAAAATTATCCCTAAAAGTCATTCACGCCTTCGCTATCGCGTACCGTCATCGTAATCTATAGAGGACAGAACCAATAGAGAAACAATGTTGGCCACCCAGGCCCGCAAAAGGACAGTTGATTTCAATTTACTAACGTCTACTTTCACTGTCACAGAAACTGTACAGAGCCAATAACCGTAGAGAAAAAGGCACTAGCGTTACGCGCGATCTTGGGCCGGCCAATAAGAGCACAGCGATCGCTTCAATTGTTAGGCGGAATCTTCTCCGAATAACCAAAATGACTTTAGTACTCTATGTCGTAAACCGATGGTAATGGCAAACCGTCTTGTTACTGCCGCCAAAACCCGTCGCTGCACGTTCATTATTTGCCCATTGTTCTGTTTCTATTCAACCTGTCCGACAGAGCCAATAGGACATGTGAGCTCTGCACAATAAGCTAACTCGATTGTGGGCTCGAAATATTAAGCCAGTTGTGCAATTGTGAGAAGCCAAACAGACATATCCATGCCACGTCGTTTGTTAAAGGTTGGGCTGCACTGTTTGTGATTTAGTTGCGCTATGAATACAATGTTTGACGGAAGAGTTTGGGGAAAGATTTGTATTATGGGGTCTACTTGGGTCAGTTTATTCTTTTACATACAGTACATCATACTTACAATTACGCCTATGTTATGTTCCCAAACGAGGTCGGCAGAGAATACAAAACGTGACATAGACAAAACCAAGAATATGACTATGTCATGCTTTGCAGCCACTTTTAGCATAATTTTAGATTTGATAACAGGTGGAAGAGGTATAATAGTAATAGGTTGCTAGCTTGCCGCCTAAAGCATGCCTAAACCTATTTTCCTTAGTCGCCTCTAACTACATACACGGAAGAAATGGAGAGGTGTTATTCTATCCCGGTACCATACAGGGATTTACCTAAATAGGTGAGAGCGCCGATAGCTAAAATTTTACATCAATTCAATCTTTTGTATTTTGAAAAAAAAACTCTCTGCCTAGTTTTCTTTTTTCAATCATCATGTTTTACATACATACATATACATATTCTCACGCCTGTATTCCCATGAGGGGTAGGCAGAGCACATGAATTCAAAAATCCAGTGCCACGTTCAGCAAATTGAGGGTAACCAGATGGTCAAACGTGATATTGTGCTGACAGGTTGCTAGCCCATCGCCCACAATACACCAACCCTTTCCCAGAGTCGACTCTTACGACACTCACGGGAAGAAAGGGGGACGTACTATTCTAACCCGGCACCACACGGACACATGTTTTAGATGTTCGATAATTTAAAAATGTTACCACAGGATATGCTACCACAGTTTCACATGCAACTTTACACAATAATCATGCTCTGTCATGATCATGATTGTATCTGCTGCATGAATTAAACAATATTGCGCTACATCAGTACAATGTTATACGTTAGTTTGTGAGCCATCCAACTCAAATTAAACCACATGCAGCCTGAAACATCTTCCATGAAATCAAAGGATATCGACACCCCATTGTTACCCATGATTCCATGGGAAATTAATTGGATGTTCCATTGTTGGGTACAATCTCGAAATTAAGATCCTATAGAAACAGTCGTCGTCTATAGAGGATGTGGGAGCACATTGCGATGGTTCGTAAGATAAGTCGTGATTGGTGAACTTCAAATTTGATGGGAAGCTCGTTCGGTTTACCACATAAGCGAATTCCAACATGAAATTAAAATAAGATTCGTTAATAGATTTGCATAAAAAACTATTTTTTAACGTTATTCGACATCGGCATTTTGACTACATACACATACATCACTTACACATAGAATCACGCTTATGTTCCCAAACAGGGTAGGCAGAGCATACGAAACGTGACATGACAAAACCATGATTACGACTTTTTCACGCATCGCAGCCATTTCTAACATAATTTAAATTTGATAACAGGTGAAAGAGGTATAATAGTGACAGGTTGCAAGTCTGTCATCTAAAGCATACCTAAGTAAACCTATTTTCACGACGTCCACGGAAGAAATGGACAGGTGTTATTCTATCTCGACACCACACAGATACTCCAAGACGTAGGTAGGTATTTTCCTTAGTCACTTCTTACGGCATCCATGGAAGAAAATAGGCGGGTGTTATGCCAAACTTACCACTACGCGGTAAACACAAAAGTCATCTCCTAAAAGCAAATTACGACCTACCAAATGATCGAAACACTTCGAAAGTTGAAATTCCTCACAAACTCACTAACAATTACGTTAATTGTGTAAAAGGGTCATAGATCTTGATCCTTTCTAATATTCATTCCCTTCGGAAGCTTGATAAGTGATAGCCATTAATATTATTTGCTTTTTCCTCAAGTCAGGAATGTCTCTCCGACAGGGATGTGGCGATTCGCATCCGCATCCGCGCGGAACATCCGCATCGTTTTGGACATCCACATCTGCATCCGCATCCGCAAATTCGATGCGGAGTTTATGCGCATGCGGATGATTGTGTACCATGTTACAAAAGAAAGTGGCGCGTGTCAAGTGTCGATCAATAGGCAAGCAGTAACTTGATTTCGGACTTCAGTAAATCGGTGACGGTGACTCGTCTCGCTATTATTTTATCGTGGTTTTGACAAAATATGACGCGCAGTACCTACTCTGTTTTTTACCCTACCAATTTAATAACATACATACATTCATACAATCATGCCTGTGCTCCGAAATGGGGTACGCAGAGCACACGAAACGTGACATAGACAAAATCACGATCTTTACTATTTCACGATTCGCAGTCACTTCTACCATAATTATAGATTTGATAACAGGTGGAACAGGTACAATAGTGACAGTTTGCCGACAAAACCATTGTGAGAAGCCAAACAGACATATCCATGCCACGTCGTTTGTTAAAGGTTGGGCTGCACTGTTTGTGATTTAGTTGCGCTATGAATACAATGTTTGACGGAAGAGTTTGGGGAAAGATTTGTATTATGGGGTCTACTTGGGTCAGTTTATTCTTTTACATACAGTACATCATACTTACAATTACGCCTATGTTATGTTCCCAAACGAGGTCGGCAGAGAATACAAAACGTGACATAGACAAAACCAAGAATATGACTATGTCATGCTTCGCACCCACTTTTAGCATAATTTTAGATTTGGTAACAGGTGGAAGAGTAGACTAGTAATAGGTTGCTAACCTGGTGCCGAAAGCATAACTAAACCTATTTTCCTTAGTCGCCTCTTACGAAATCCACCGAAGAAATGGAGTGGTGTTATTCAATCCCGACACCACACAGGTTCAAATCAATAATTGAGATTTTTATCCAGATCTGCATCCGCATCCGCGGATGTGAAAAAAAGACATCCGCAACATCCCTGTTTCCGACAATTGCGTCGCTAATCGAAGTAGCTTGCCGACTGAGAATTGACTTCGACAGAGTTCCGAACGACAGGCGATTGGCTGTGACATAAGTCGTTGTCGTTGTGGGGCTAATTCGACCTCGTACCAAGTTATCCTTTCTTAATTCAGTTAAGGGATAATTGAAATTGTGTTTCGGTTTCTTTGCCTATTTGGACTCAGGTCTAAACTGGTGCACTTTAAGTTATATTAAGTCTATCATTTTTTGGTTAGTAGGTTTATGAGTGGTGTTATTCTCAAACGTGTTGCCGTGTAGTGTTGGGTTTAGGGTATTACCTCTCCATTTCTCCCGTAGATGTCGTGGGTGACTGAGGATATAGGTTAAGGTATATTTTAGGCGATAGGCTAGCGACTATTTTCATGCTTTGTAACAACGTTTGCATAGTTTTAGATTTAAAACAGATGGGGGAGACAACAGCGACAGGTTGCTAGGCTGTCGCCTGAAGCATACCTAAACCTATTTCCTTAGACGTCTCTTACACCATCCACGGAAGAAATGGAGAGGTGTTATTCTAGACATCACACAGGAAATCTATCTGGGTAGGGGGTGAGAATAAAACAAATTTATCGTTCTTTCCGTACGCTTGGTGATTATCCGTTAATCTGTTTTTCTCTTGGGATGGAAATGTTTATGTAATATATTACTGATAGTTGGTTGTGGCGTATTTGCTCTAGTAACTTATCAGATAGACGGTATTTCGGTAGACAATTCTTACACCAATCACCTAGTCCTAAAGTAGGCAATTTAATGCCTATGTTATGGGTACTAGACAACGGATAAACTTACTTATATATAGATAAACATCCAAGACTCGAAAGCAAACATTTGTATTCATCATACAAACATCTGCCCCGAGCGGGGATCGAACCCGGGACTTTAAGCTTCACAGTCAGGTTCTCTAACCGCTGGGCTATCCGGCTGTCATAGATATGTATGTCGTTTCTGTGTAGTTTCGGGTGACTTTGCTAATTGCGTCAAAAGCACCAAAATTACCCTACTTAGACATACATACATAATACAATCACGCCTGTGTGTGGGTAGGCAGACCACACGAAACGTGACATAGACAAAACCATAACTATTTCACGTTTCTCAACCAGAATTTTAAGTGCAAAACAGATTAGGTATAATAGTGGCAGATTGCTAGCAATAGTCGCAGTAACTATACTTAAACCTATTTCCTTAGTCGCCTCTTACGACATCCAAGAAGAAATGGAGAGGTGTTATTCTATCCCGACACCACACGGTAAATGACCACTTCTTAAGATACTCGTGTGTAGAGCAGATTTGTGGTAGTAGTTCTCAAGATATTCACTTAATTTTAAGATTAGATCTAAGTAGTAAAGTCGAGACACCGCAGTACTTTGAATAGTGAAAATATTTAATCTGGCATTTGGACCGAAGGGGCTATTTCACAAATGATTCAGCCAAGAATTTCACAGAACCGAATATCTCCGTTTAAAGTCTATTTCAATAAATAAGAATAAGTGATGAAATAAATTTGTTTTCAATTTAGATAAAGCCAAAACTATTTCGGTGAAGTTTTGGCGGAGTTCAGTTGAAACGGAAAGATGGCGTCACTGTAAAGCCACGGGATTAAGGGCCGTCTGTACCACAGGAGACGGATCCGATACGATTTTGTTGGTATGCGAATTTGAGACGTCTATTCATCGAATACTGTGTGGTGTCGGGCTTAGAATAACACCATCCATTTCTTCCGTGGATGTCGTAAGTGGTGACTACGATTAAGGAATCAGAGCGTCTAGTGTAATGAAAACGATGATGAATTCGATAACGATTTCGTTTGCGAGTTATCGCAAAATTGTATGGAAACTGTGACAGCGCCGCCAGCGGAACGTTTGCATAACTGCCACTGTCGACAAGTCTCCATACATTCCGCGACAACTCGCAAACGACTGCACCATCGAAATGAACACACTAGACGTACTGAGCGTCTAGTGTAATGAAAACGATGATGAATTCGATAACGATTTCGTTTGCGAGTTATCGCAAAATTGTATGGAAACTGTGACAGCGCCGCCAGCGGGACGTTTGCAAAACTGCCGTGGTCCATACAATTCCGTGATAACTCGCAAACGAAATCGTTATCGAGTCCATCATCGTTTTCAATACACTAGACGCTCAGAAATTTGGTTAAGTTATATTTTAGGCGACAGGCTAGCAACCTGTCACTAATGGGGCAGGCATAGCACACGAAACAAAACATAGACAGAACCACGTCAATTTTACGTTTTAAACCCACATCTATCGTAATTTTAGGTTAAAAAACAGATGGAATATAACAGTGACAGATTGCTAGCCAGTGGCCTAAAGACCTAAACCTATTTCCTCATCTACAGAAAAAATAGAGAGGTGTTATTCTAGCTTGACACAGAAACGGGCGAGTGTGATAAAATCTTTAAGTATAAAGGCATCGACTGTTGGTATACTTATAACACTCTGGCAAAAAGCCAAGGCGTTGGAAATTTAACCAGATAAATGTTGTATTAGCCCGATGGGGAGGTATCGTTTAGCCAACCGATTTAAAAACATGAGAATACAAGGGTGAGTGACCCTGTATTCCTAAACGGGGTAGGCAGAGCACACAAAACGCTACATAGACAAAACGATGACTATTTCACGTTTTGTGGCCACTTCTGGAACAATTTAATCTGGCATTAAATGACCTTAAGCTATAGACAAGTATAGCTAGCTTACTACTACATAATACACACATACGTACATCATGCCTGCATTCCCGGATGGGGTAAGCAGAAACCACGAAATGTTACATCCACGACTATTTCACAATTCTAGTAAGTGTAATTTTAGTGTTTTACATCATCATCCAGCCTACATGTAAACGTCCCACTGCAGGGCATAGGCCTCCTCTCAGTATGAGAGGGCTTGGGCTATAGTTCCCACGCGGGCCAAGTGCGGATTGGGAACTTCACACACAACATTGAATTGCTTCGTCGCTGTGTGCAGCTTTCCTTACGGTGTTTTCCTTCACCGAATAGCTCGTAGTAAATATCAAATTCGATATCGCACATAAATTCCGAAAAATTCAGAGGTGCGAGCCCGGGGTTTGAACCCACGACCCTCTGCTTGAAAGGCCACAGGTAGAACCGCTGGGCTACCACGGCTTCTCAGCTTTCTCGTCTTCTAGTGTTTTAGATTAAGATACTTAAGTAGATATATAATAGTGACAGGTTGGTTGCTTGTCGTCTGTAGCATACTAATCCTACTTTAGACACCTTTTACGATATCTACGGAAAATCGGAGAGGTTAGAAAGGTAAAAATGTTCTTCAGATGATACCTACCGTAATAATATTATTGCGATTTTCACAAATCGTAATTATATACGTAACCTGGGAAATACATTTCAACCTGATTTTATTAAGTTGATACATAAATTGAAAATCGGCTTTCATGTTGAAAA
Organism: Adoxophyes honmai; assembly: GCA_005406045.1. Classification (NCBI taxonomy): domain Eukaryota; kingdom Metazoa; phylum Arthropoda; class Insecta; order Lepidoptera; family Tortricidae; genus Adoxophyes; species Adoxophyes honmai. The sequence continues at coordinate 10,251 of BHDV01065742.1, forward strand.
TTATGTTTACATTCTCACATCAGAAATCAAACATTTTTAGCAGATGTTTGAAGTCTAGATTTAATCGTTGTTTTACGTGAGTTTATACACATGTAAATTGTGTAAACTGAATACACGAAACTCTACTCTACGTAGAAAAACCACGTCTACCTATACCTATTACTGCTCCTCTTTACTACTCAAAGGTTGGCTGGCAGAGATCCCTTTTTGGGATAAGTCCGCCTTTGTACTTTAAAATGTTTATTTGTGACTTATCTGTAATGTATCTGTTTGTATCGACGAGCATGTATCTTTAATGCATTGAGGATAGAACCTATAGAGTACTAATGTCATCTTGGTTATTCGGAAATTATTCCGCAAAACAATTGAAGTGATCGCTGTGCTCTTATTGGCCGGTCCAAGATCGCGCGTAACGCTAGTGCCTTTTTCTCTACGGTTATTGGCTCTGTACAGTTTCTGTGACAGTGACGGTGACGTTTAGTATGTTGAAATCAACAAACTATTTGCGGACCGGGGTTGCGAACATTGTTTCTCTATAGGTTCTATCCTCTATGCTTTAATGTATCATTTTTAATACGAACGAGATGAGGCAGAAGAGATATGTCAGGATCGTAGGAATTGGAACAAAAATGATCACTGCCTACCTTTGTGGGAAAAAGGTGTAAAAACGGTATGTACGGACAGCTCCAGAGAAAGGTAACCCCCCAGTAATAGAACATTGTATGGGCGGGGGGTTACCTTTCTCTGCTGCTGACTGTACATACATTGTATGTAAGGCAATTTTGCTATTTTCTTGCACCCTGATTTTTTCCTACACCAAGCGTAATATCATTTAATTTATTATAAAGACGAACGAGATTTTTATTTTTAAACCCGCTAAAATATTCATCAGCCCCATAGATCCATTATATAGGAAGTTCATTAAACTTGCAAACAGGAAATCCTTGCATATTCTTAGTGAGGAAACATGGAAAAATACTTCGCAATTTTCTTTACCTACTGAACTGTGTACCATCGCGAACCGGGATTGTTGAGCCACTTACCTATGTTTGTAACTTGGTCGTGTAATACTAATCCAATAGCTGACATCTAGTCGGTCACATCGGTCATTGATTACACGACTAAATTGCGAACAGTGGCAAGTGGCTTAACAATCCCGGTTCGTGACTGTACCTACCGCATAGGTAGGTACGTTTATAATCTGTGAGTACGAAAATACTCAACCCTGTCCGTGGTCCCAAATTTAGGTAGGAAGAGCATACAAAATTACACATAGTCAAAATTAAAGCTATTTGTAGCTTCATATCCACTTTTGGTATTATTTTTAGGTTTTCAATCAAGAGGTACAGTCAAGGACTTTAGTTCATGATCATGAGCCACCATGGAGTCAATTAACAGTAAACGTCGTAGTGACATCCCATCCTATCAAGGGAAATCGTAATGTGTTCTTTGAAAAGGTTCCATAGTGGCTTATGAATTAAAGTCCTTGACCGGAGTTGACCGTACTATAGTGTTAGGTTGCTAGCCTGCTCTGTGCTCTCCATTTCTTCCTTGGATGTCGTAAACTGCGACTAAGATAATAAGGGTTTATTTTAATATACTTACTTATCTGTATTTAAAAAAAGGATTCAACGCCACATATGCATATCCATTTGTTATATTAGTCAGTCACTCGATAGTCTCAATCCAGAATTCTCTGACACGAAAATGGCGTCCTTTGTGACGACACACTTCAGTGTTCTGCGAAGCGTAAAATAGTCATAATCATGCTTTTGTCTATGTAACGTTTCGTGTGCTCTGCCTACCCCATTTGGGAACATAGGCGTGATTGTATGTATGTATTAGTGATGTTCCGGATACCCGTATCCGTATCCGTATCCGCGGATATCCGAGGAAAAAGAAAAATCCGTATCCGTATCTGTATCCGTTACTTTTCGAGCGGATCTTTTACGGATATTTTTCAAGTGATGAGGTAGAATTAAAAAAACTATTAAAATCCATTCAGAGTATTTTTATGTATTTAATTCAAATATTTACCATCTTTACATTGCAGACATCTAAAGTGAAGTCCAGAATTAGGCGAACTAACTTGACAGCCGAAAATGTTGCCAGACATAGGAAAAAATAAATAGTGATAAGTTTATGTCGACATAAATATATCGATATTACCATGTGCTTTCTATAAATCTGATTCTATTTATATTTTATCAAGTAATTCGTCGAAACTTTCACACTCATACATATTTTGCCTAATATGGACGAACTACTGCAATTTACCGCGATTTAATATGATCTAAAGGATGTACGATTTTACTAACAAAAATTGATCCAAGTTGGTGTATTTTTAATTTCTACCAATTTTTATTATTATTAATTTACTTAGTAAAATTATTAGTTTGATTCCAAACACAATAATAAAGATAACAAAACTTTTTACTTTAAACATCGATTTTATAACAAGACTTTTTATTTTAAACATCGATATTAACAGCACTGGCCAAACTGTGGCAACTTTAGTGCACAATGAACTGTCAAGTTAGTTCGCCTAATTCTGGACTCTACTTTAGATAGATAGATCATTATAACCAAAATAAAAGTAACTATCCGCGCAATGCAAGTCAAAACATGTCCTGCCTGACGTTGCGGCGAGCGTAACGTCAACTATCGTTTTAAGGCCGCGGGTGCTGACACCAAATGAATAAGAAAATCAAAATCCGTATCCGTATCCGTATCCGCGGATCTTGACTCTAAATATCGACGGTAAAAAGCAATCCTGCTGTAACCCACAAAATGTAAAATGTTCACCAGAGCCAAAAAACTTTTGAAATTTTAGAAAAAAAATCATATTTTCTAAACTATTACACCTACAAAAATGATATTTCAGATCTAGGCGTATGTTTCCATTGTCTATCAAGTCCAATACCTGAAATTTACTAGAAGTTAGTTTTAGTCTATGTTTTTGTGGGTTACAAAAAGCACTTTTCAGTTACTAGACGCAAAAGCACTTTTTTTTTCTGTTACGCGAAAATGCTGTAAATGAAGCAGGTAAATGTATGGACCGCTCCAAACCAAGTATTTTAGTAAAAAGCAAATTTGCTGTAGCTACTTATTACTATTATTTACATGTGTTCATTTTGACGTTAATGACATAACACTTAGTTATCAGGTGAACTTAATTGACGTTACTGTTACAAGTCACCAAAAAGTGGTAGAATGAAAACGACGTAAGTATGAATTGACGTTTATTTGCTGCCATTTTAAAATGTTTAAGACCTAAAAATCACTTCTAAATCTTAAACAGCATAGTAAATACGAGATGAAAACAAAAACTTAAACGTAAGTAACGCAAAATTCTTTTGAATTGTGAGATCACAAATTAAAACAGGACTATCTATAGCACAAATACGAGATCAAAAAATAAATATTACACCAAGGTAACAATTACCAACCACTTATACCCCGGAAGCTAGGAAATACTGTCTGACAGTTCAAATAATAAAATAAAATTAACACCTTCATTTTAATTACACAATAGAAAATGTGATTCCACAGATCACTGTTACTTTGAGCCCGAGTGATGTGGTGCAAGAGGTTGTGGGCCCAACGACTCTTGCAGGTTTGGCGCACCTTAAGGCTCAGGTTAGAGGTTAGAGTCTTGAAACACATACTCAAGGGCGCCAGAAGTCTTGCAGCTGAGATAGTGTGTCAGATCATTGGGAATTGCTTGCGGACAAATAGTGTCGGGGATTGGTAGGTACAACCTACTTTCCTTTTCGTTCACGGTGCTGCGGGTTCCTGACCGGAGTTTGGACCAATCTTCGACTTCCAAGGTTAAAAACAATGTTTGTAACTCCGCGGTACCTTTTTGTCCCAAGGAAATTGGAGCCTGGAGACCGAGTTCAATCTATAGCACATTAGAGGCCAAGGTTCATGAGGGAGACTCGAGGGGAGCTGTTCGTCCGATGGTGTCGAGCTCTTCGTTAGCATCGAGTGAGGCAACGTTAAGGTTGCACATGGAAAAGCACCCATCCACTTCAAGGTCTTTGATTTTCCCACAAGCACCTGACCGGGATGGCCCTGTGGTGTCGTTTGTACCTGCTGAGGTGGCGGAGGCTTTTGGCTTTTTCCACAGTGGTTTAGCGTCGGGTCTACATAGATGGGTTGCGCCCGCAGCACCTCAAGGAGTTGACATTGGTTTCGACAGGTGACAGTGGGCTCCGATTACTGGAGTTCGTTACTAAATTATGTATTTTTTGCTGATGGGTTCGCTCAATCCTGGAGTTTGTTCATATCTATGAAAATTCTCTGTGTGCCCTTTCAAAAACAATGGAGGTGTCAGACCCATTCCTGGGGGATCGACGTTTTGTCGTCTGGTGGCGAAGGGCACTGAGCAGGAAATCTTTGGGGAGCTTACAATCTTTGATCCCGGAGATTAAGATTAAAAAAAAAGCTGGATTGAAATTGCTTGGTGCTCCAATTTTTCCCGAAGGAGTTGGCTCAGCCCTTGAAGCCAATGGTTCCGGCACAGAATCACCTCACGCATTTGTTTGCGCATGTCGTTTTGACTTTGATGAGACATTGGTTTTCCATGCCTCGGATAGTATATTTGTTGAAGACAGCTCCTACCTGGCTGTTTGAGGACGAGGTTAGACAGGTCCTGAACACTATCAAGAGCGCACTGGAAAGAGTCATTAATGTCCATTTAAATGACTCGCAGTGGTGCCAGTCAGATCTTCCCGTGAGGTACGGGGGCTTAGGAGTGCGGTGCGTGCACGGTGTTGGCTTAAATCGCCTTTTTGTCTTCGGCTCATGGGGTGGGGGACCTTGTAGCTCTCATTATTCCTGATTATGGCTGTAGGGTTCCTTTAACCTTTGTGCCAGAGGCTCTGGTAATTTGCTCGTCGTTGGGTGTGGGAGATTGGTGGCCGGAGGATCGAGCTATACAAAGGCAATGGGATGGGGTTGCTTGTGAACGGACTTGGGATGGCTGAATGGGTCAGGCTATGGGCTCAAATGTTGCGCGATTGAAGGCGGTTGCGTGCCTGGAGGCGGGTGCGTGGTTACAGGCTTTACCTTCGTCCCAGCTCGGCACCTTTCTAGATAATGATTCTAACCGAATAGCAGTGGCGCTGAGGTGGGATGCAAGGTGTGTGAGCGGCACCTTTGTGTTTGTGGAGTGATGGTACAAGAAGCTGGACACCACGGCCTAAGTTGTCAGCGATACGCCGGCCGCTCTTGCCGTCATCACTCCATTCACGGCAAAAGATAGATAGATAGATATAGATCCATCTCAATTAGGTTGGATGTCAAGGTCGGCTGAGTCTGCAGCTGAAAATGCTGCGAGATCCAAACACCTTAATTACTCAGCCTTGGAACCAGCGTGTGATTTCGTGCCATTTACGAATGCCAATTGCAGTGCCAATTACGTGTCGAATCGGCTGATCCCTGGGGGGCTGAGGCTAAATCCCTGGTCAGTGAAGTTGGTCGTAGATTGCGCAACAGGGGCTGCGACCCCCGCTCTCGGGCGTACTTGGTTCAAAGTTCAAAAGATTGCCTTGGCCATTCAGCGGGGCAATGCTGCTGGGGTTATGGGGATTTTTGAGCCGGGTACGGCATGGACTGGTGGTTTGTAGGGTTTAGTAGGGATTTGTAAGATTATTTTCCTGTTTTTATTGTTTTACTTAATTATTGTAATTTTGTATCTTATGATAATTATGACGATTGACATTTAATAGAAAATTATATTAAGAATTATCTATGTAGGTAGGTACTAGTATCTACAGGACGACTTTTAATTAGTAAATGACAGAGAACTCTGACCATCAACTGGTGATAACAAACATAGGATGATTTCTCGAAAACATATTTCCCAGACTAAGTAATAGCGCGTATCATCCGATTCAATGCATTTTCTTTTTTGAGAATTCGTGCTATGTTTCTTAGGGAAAGTTGTTTGTTATCACCAGTAGATACTCAGACTTCTCTATTGTTCAATAATTAAAAGTCACCCAATACGAACTAACTTCAAAAAAATTAGAAAACTTAATGATTGTCATCCTATCAGAGATTTTGGTATTGCGGCGAAAGGTTATTATTAAGAAGAAGAAGCTTAATTTAAAAATAATTAAACCTACAAAACATTAATTACTCCTTCCGGACCGAAACACTGTAGGTAGTATAGGTAACGACAAAATCGTCATAACTTGTCGGGTGTCGTGGAGTAACTGAGCGACGCGGTAAGCCGCGGTCAAATAGACGCGAGTGCATATTGAAATGGCAGTAAATAACAACGATCAACAGGTGACTACTCTATTAAAAATAGCATAAATAGCGAAATCCGAAAAAAGTTATGTTTTTAAATTGGTGTAACAGTAATTGTATATAATACACTATTTGTTGAAAATGTAGTAGACGACGTCGCTAAACAGTTTATTATCAAATAAATGTAGTAAAGAAGGTACGTTACTTAAATGTTAAAAGCAAATATGCTGTAACCCGCACTACTCAACTTTGAAAAGCGTTGTAAACTACAAAGATCACAATAATTATAAAAGTGAAATTGGTGTAAATACAAATAACAGGAAAATGCTGTTTTTCTTGCTATTTACAGCAAGTAGTCGGTCATATTTTTGAAAAAAATGAAAATTTCCAATGCTGTACAAAAATTTCTAGAGGTCGTAGAGCCACGGGAATAGGACCATTCGACGCAGAATTTTTTTCTGATTCTAAATATGAAATAAAAAAATTTTGGTCAAGGTGCGGTTTACAGCAGGATTGCTTTTTACCGTCGATTATCTGTATTCAGATCCGTATGCGCGGATATACATTTTTAACGATCCGGCACATCACTAGTATGTATCACTTGTAACCTAGCATAGACTTAATTTTATATTTATTATTTCCTTTTTGTATAAATTTTAGGAATAAATTTGAATTTGAATTTGAATTTGTATGTAACTAAAACTATGTATCTAATCTATTCACTCCAAACGCTACCACAATTGCATCGTTATAAAATGATATCAGCTAAAACAACTAATTAGTCAGTTTAATGTGGAATCCAGTTAATCTTGTTAACTACATGTCAAAGTAATTAAATTTAACGCTTGTTGTGACTGAGAACGTAATAATTCAGATTTAATTTGCATAGTGATAAAGACAATCGGTTTCTCTGTGAATAGTAGCTTTAATTAAACGATGATTTGAAATTACGAATATTCGTCTACAACTCTACAGATTGTGTGGAAATCAAATTAAATCAAAATGTCTTTAAGTGCCAAAATATGGGAACAAGACAAGATCTTAGGACTAATGTATGTAAAAAAGAGGTATTCAAACTTCAGTGCCCGTGTGGTGCCGGGTTAGAATAGAATAGGCCCCTTTCTTCCCGTGGGTGTCGTAAGAGGTCGACTCTGGGAAAGGGTAGGGTATTGTAGGCGATGGGTATTCTAGCAACTTGTCACTATTGTACCTCTTCCATCTTTGTAAACCTAAAACTAAGCTAGAAGTGGCTGTGAAGCGTGATATAGTCATAATCACGGTATTTTCTATGTCACGTTTCGTGTGCCCTGCCTACCCCATTTGGGAACACAGGCGTGATTGTTTATAAATAAATAAATATAAATATCTCTGGACAATTTTTACACCAATCATCTAGTCCCAAAGTAGGCAATTTAATGCCTGTGTTATGGGTACTAGACAACGGATAAACATACTTATATATAGATAAACATCCAAGACTCGAAAGCAAACATTCGTATTCATCATACAAACATCTGCCCTGACCGGGGATCGAACCCGGGACCTTAAGCGTCACAGTCAGGTTCTCTAACCGCTGGGCTATCCGGCCGTCAAATGTATATGTATGTTAGTATGCGTGTATGTATGTATTGAGAAACAATATCAATAAAATTTCGTGTTTTTATTTAATAAAACTTACAAAAGAACTATGAAACGCAGCATGCGTGGAGTTGGAAGGATTGACCGGATCTGGAAATGGGACTGGGTAAATATTTGGGCGTTTGAAGTTTTGAACCGCCGTCATTATTCTCAACACTTTTTTTATTAGATTTATTTAGAAATTGGTATAATAAGTGTGCCATATAGTGTCTATGTCTCGCAAATAGGTACACACTAGATTATTATATGCACATTTCTAACAGTATCTGATAAAAAAAGTGTTGAGAAAGATGACAGCAGTTCAAACGCCCAAATATTTAGCCGGCTGTGTTCTAAAACGCGCATTGTCGATGTTGGTGCAAAGACGAGGGGGCTTGGCACAGCAACACACAGAACTTGTCTCGCGCGCGGGATAGACTGCATGTCACCTTCTGACGTCTCTAGGTAGACAGTGACAGGTATAGTCTATCTCGCGCGTAACTCTTCTCGCGCCCTGACGTGCTAAGACGGCCGGGTTAAAGTGGGACTGGGCAGGCCACGTCAGCTGATCCGTTGTAAGTAAAAAGTAAGTAAGTAAACACTTTATTGTACAAAAGGAAAAATACACAAAATACAAAACAAAATTATATACAAATAAAATGGCGAATAACAAAGGCGGACTTATCCGTTAAGAGATCTCTTACAGCCAACCTTTGATAGGCAGAGAGGAAACTAAATGATTGATACCGATAAAAAGAGAAGATACAATAAACGTGGTGAAGTACAGTACAACAAAAAAATATTGACAAATTATAATAGAAGTATATCCGTACCAATATATAAATGTGAAAGTGTGTTTGTTTGTTTGTTTGTTTGTTTGTCCGTTTTTCACGGCTAAACGGAGCGATGGATTGACGTGATTTTTCAGGTAGAGATAGTTTAGGGCATGGAGAGTGACATAGGCTACATTTTGTCTCTTTAAAACCCCCCATTTCCCTAAAGTGAGGAGTGGAAGTTTTCAATGTAGAAAGCTATAAAATTGGTATGTGTGCTATCTCTTCCGTGATACCCCGAATTTAACGCGAGCGGAGCCGCGGGCAAAAGCTAGTAATATTCATAAAGTTTATAAATACAGAAATACAATAATAAATAAATTGGTATATAAATAAAACAAATATATACAATTAAGGAATAGTTGTGCGCCACATCTTCTTCAGGCGTTCCCTGAACGAGCTATACAATGGTCGTGGACTATACAAGTATACATGCCACAGAGTGGGTGCCACGAGAAGGACGGCGGCGGGACAGGCCCAGATAGAGATGGCAGGACGACCTGTGACCTGGGTGGGTTTCCCAGCAACTGCATAGCCCCAGATTGCACATTGGAAAACACGGGGGAGACCTTTACCCTGCAGTGGGTTATCAACCCGGACTAGATATAATTACTAAACTATGATTATATTCACAGATAACAAAAACAACTCTAACATTTAACACTAACTTAATAAACAATAATAACAAACACTAACTTAATAAATATTTATAAACATTATAAATATTATATGCATACTTCTATTATGTATTTATATCCCGTGTGGTGCCGGGTTAGAATAGCACCTCCCCCTTTCTTCCCGTGGGTGTCGTAAGAGTCGACTCTGGGAAAGGGTTAGTGTACTGTGGGCGATGGGCTAGCAACCTGTTGACTACTCATCGAGAGTGTGAGCAGAGGTGCTGCCGCGTTGGCGTGGAGTTGTTATAACGTGCGAAGACCAAGAGTACCAAAGGCCTCCTTGGACTTGTCCCTGGTGCGAATGTACCGAATTGTCGCGTTGACAATGGAAAACATTTGCACCAAACACAAATCCGTACAGATAAATAAATTTGTATGAATGTATAAACTGTATACTTTACAAAGCCACCGCTAGATGGCGCTAATGCCCAGTTCACATTATTCCAGTAGCATTCCAGTCCAGCAATCCAATCCAGTGCTGGAATGCTACTGGAATAATGTGAACCGACACTGGAATGCACTGGAATGTACCCATTCCAGTGAGCATTCCAGTCCAGTGACTGGAGAGACCGTCAACTTTTCATTCCAGCTCACCCAATCCAGCATAACTGGAATAGTATGAACAGCCATCCCAGTTGCATTTCAGTACTGGATTGAATTAATTTTTGAGTTTCTTTTTAGAAACCATTGTCACCAATGTGTTACCAATCCAGCTACTCTTAAAAGACTGGAATAATGTGAACACTGTGCTCCAGTCCGGCACTGGACTGGATTAGCCCACTGGATCACTGGACTGGAATAATGTGAACTGGGCATAACAGCTTGATTCATTTGTTAACGTTTTGCTCCTTAAGTTTCGTTATAAGCGAGGAATCTGAGATCAATTGCAACAGTCCGTCCAAAAGATAAAGCTGCGTCTACCCTAGACGAACCGAGCACGAGCGGAGCATGAGCCGAACACAATTCGTATAGTGTGGACCGACTTACAAGCCTCGAACGAGCGCGCTGCGAGCATTTCGTTCGTGCTCGGCTGCGCTTACCCTGTTGTCGGTTTTTTGACGAACACAACAAAGGGATTTGCTTCGCGCTCGCAGTTGTAGGTTCGTTGTACGTCCACACACTCGCCGCGAACGACGAAACCGAGAACGGCTCCGCTTGAGCTCCGCTCGTGCTCGGCTCGCGTAGCGTGGACCCAGCTTAAGAAATAAGACAATTTAAGGAAAAATGTAGTGGTCAACAGAATGTATTTCAGTTATTTTGTGATTTTCGGCAGTTCAAGATGAGGACCATGTAAGAGTTATCTAGGACTCTACTCTTAAAGGAGATGTAGGACTTATATCGAAATAGATACCGCGAGTTCCTGCATTTGTATGAAAACCAAGCGTGCCAATTTTTTCTACAGTGGGCAACGTCACATGAGCGCTTTAGTGATGGGAATTGACAGTCCGAGTGAAACCCATTCAAAGATGACGCCACCTTATTCAAGTTATCATGTCTCTAGACAGTTAAACCTAATCTCAGTGGTATAAAGCTAAAAGAAATCGCGTCAAAGGAAGAGCTTTGCCCTCCCTTTTGGCTCCGTTTTGGCACGCGAAGTACAAACACTTGAGCCATCTATTGCGATATAAATCTGTGATTGCACCCTCCAAAACCCACTGGTGTCATCTTCCTCTCAAGTCAATAGGCATTGGGAGCCCTAGGAATCCCCTAGCGTGTGGCTTAAGACTACAATGGAGGGATCATACCACTAGATCCCCGTCAAAAGGGTCAAGTCAAGTGTTTTGTCAGCTCAGAACCGCCACCCGTAACGGTCAAATAAGCCTGTGTTTGACGAAACCTTCGGCCCAAAGTCACGGAATTAGGACCCGAAGTCTCCTACAAAAGTTTCTAAGTCCATTACCAACTCCCCATTGACAAAGACGTAATAATTTCCCACTGAAAGTCTGTTTAAATTTAAACTAAGAGCAGAGTAGGTGTTCGAGTTTCAATAATAGGGCCTATTCAATAATTGGTACTTCCTTTAAAAGGGTTTAGGGGGAGTTAAAGGTTAAATGAATAGGTTAAATGAATATCTACCGAGTTAAACTTCAGTAAAGCTCTCTAAATATCGGGAAGCCAAATGGCCAAGTGTACAGCCACTTCATACAGTATAGCGGTTTATGAAAACGGTCTAAAGTAAATTAAGTGTAAGAACAACATACATACAATCACGCCTGTGTTCCTAAATGAGGCAGAGCACACGAAACGTGACGTAGGCAAAACCAAGACTATGACCATCATGCCTCGCAGCCACTTCTAGGATAGTTTTAGGTTTGCAAAGATGGAAGAGGTAGAATAGTGACATACATAAACCTATTTAAAAATAAGCAGGATTTTTTGTGGAAATAACAAAATCACGGATATCTTAAACAAAACTACTCTGATATTTACTCATAGTAAAGTAAAATAGAAATGCACGCGTCATTGTAATCGAGATTATCTGGAGTTGTTCCGGATCAATTCGTGACCCATTATCGGGAGCTACGTGCATCGACCGCAGAGGCTAATTGCGCACTGCGTGCCAATGCTTGACACAACTGACAACAGACGTGTGTAAGGTAAATGTACCAATGCTCGACGCTTCAACGCCCAGTAGACGACACCCATCTGTCACCTGTCATACTGTGACATAAGGTTGCAAGTGCCATGTATTGGGTCAGTGTCGAGCACAGGGACGTTTACCTTATATCCCTTTTATTTCACTAAAAATACAGATAGGTCGCTAATAAAAATTGTAAAAATACAAAGACATCATCATCATCATCATCATCATCAGCCTATATACGTCCCACTGCAGGGCACAGGCCTCCTCTCAGTATGAGAGGGTTTGGGCTAAGTTCCCACGCGGGCCCAGTGCGGATTGGAAACTTCACACACAACGTTGAATTACTTCATCGCTGTGTGAAGGTTTCCTCACGATGTTTTCCTTCACCGAATAGCTCGTGATAAATATCAAATTCGATATATCGCACATAAATCCCGAAAAATTCAGAGGTGCGAGCCCGGGGTTTGAACCCACGAACCTCTACTTGAGAGGCCACAGGTTGAACCGCTGGGCTATCACAGCTTTTAAAGACATACTTCTTCCAAAATATATATATCAGCTAGCAACCTTTTAGTTGTCAAGCTGAGTAGTAAGGTAAACGTCCCTGTGCGCGACACTGGCCCAATACTCGGCACTTGCAACCTTATGTCATAGTAAGACAGGTGACAGATGAGTGTCATCTACTGGGCGTTGAGGCGTCGAGCATTCGTACCTTTATCCTCTAACAAGAAGCTAAGATTTTAGTTGTTTTTTAGCGTAAATTTAACGTGTGATTTATTAATTAAAAATACAAATAAATCACGTCGTAAATCGAGTTAAAATCGACATGTCGTTCGAGCTCGTAGCTCTTCTTCACTACTTCAACCTAGATTGGACTACGGACTACCCGGATAGGTCATTTATTTGCAGAAACATAAATATCCTTACTAATATTATAAATCGGAAAGTGAGTTTATTTGTTTGTTTGTTCCGCTTTCACGCCGTAACTACTGAACCGATTTTGCAGACGTAAAGATAGAAGTCCGGATTAAATAATAGGGTACTTTTTATCCCGGAAAAATTATGTTCCCGAGGGAATGTTCGCTTTATACCGCAATATAACCGAATTCGAAGCCGCGGGCGGAAAGTTAGTTTAAAATAAAACTATAAATACACAAAGTACCACCACGAACCGGGATTGTTGAGCCACTTACTTATGTTTGTAACTTGGTCGTGTAATTCTAATCTAATAGCTAACATCTAATCGGTCACATCGGTCATTGATTACACGTCTAAATTGCGAACAGTGGCAAGTGGCTCAATAATCCCGGTTCGCGACTGTACTTAAAATTAAACTAAAAATAAACAAAAAATGCAAATTAGAGGAAGTCTCCTCCTCCTGAAATTTGTCGAGCTAAACTTGATTGAACAATTGAGTTATGAGTATTTTTCATTATAAAATTTCACGGTGGTTTCATGTTCAAATGCCAGCTAAATTCTTTTCTTTGTACTACGTGTAATGAATAATTGAAGTTCAAAAAACGGTGATATAAAACGTCTTGTGAGGTCAACGGCTTCTTAACGATGTTTTCACAGCCAGATAAATATAAGGCTACTGAATGACCTTCATAAGATCTACTGAAGATCGCTAAAGCGTTAAATCGCTTACTATTCTGTAGGATTTCTAATTTATGAGCTACTTTTGGTAACTGTGGCAGTCACACACGGTGTACCAAACAGGGTATTTTGTGAATTACTTACATTAAATCACCCACAATAGTTAAATTACTATGTTCTGTGAAATAACCACAACTATGTGTCTGTTTCTCTTTTCTCTATTTTGTTTAGTTTTTATAAACTACTAGCTTTTGCCCGCGGCTCCGCTCGCGTTAAATTCGGGGTATCACAAAAGAGATAGCACACATACCAATTTTATAGCGTTCTACATTGAAATCATCCACACCTCACTTTAGGGAAATGGGGGGTTTTGAAGAGACAAAATGTAGCCTATGTCACTCTCCATGCCCTAAACTATCTCTACCTGAAAAATCACGTCAATCCATCGCTCCGTTTAGCCGTGAAAGACGGACAAACAAACAAACGAACAAACACACTTTCACATTTTGTATATTGGTACGGATTAGTAGGGATGTAGATTCGTTGTGTATCGAAAGTTATTCCTAATCCTGGAGTTGAGTTTTCTTTCTCTTCAACTTATCACGGTACAACTACTAATTAGTAGGTAATTTTAGACTTCACATCACGCCTGAATTCCTAAAAATGAGGTAGACAAAGCATATGAAACGTTACATAGATCAAAGAATGACCAATGCTACTTGCCACTTGTATTATATCACGATTTTATCTGCCCGTGTGGTTTCACATTAGGATAACACCTCTCCATTTCATAAATAGGTATCATGAGGCGATTTGTTGTATTGTATGACTCTTTAGTTATTGCACTAAAACTTTTCCAAAAATGTTTTAGGCGACAGGCTAGCAACTTCTCACTATTTTACATCTTAAATCAAAAGCTAAGACGGGGCGGGAAAATTCTCGGTCGCGGATAAAATTGTGTACCTATGCTACCATAGCTGGATAAATTTCATACTAAGCAAATTACTAGCAAACGATAATAATGAATAAAGTCATTAGTCATATTCTCGTATTCGTATGTTTAGCATACTTAAACATTATTACTGTGTCCCATGGAGTTTGGAGTTTTATCAACTTATTTTTACTTATTAAGTATTTTAATTTATTAACAAATTCAATAATTATATTTGATAAATTATAAAATACATACATATATCGTCACGCCTCTTTCCCACAGGGGTAGGCAGAGACTACTTTGTTCCACTCGCTACGATCCTGACATACCTCTTTTGCTTCCTCCACGTTCATCAATCTCCTCATACATGCTCGTCGGTTTCGGGTGCTCTTGACCTGACCTGTTTCTAAAACGTCCGCGATTTGGTCACGGAACGTCCGTCTAGGTCTTCCCCTCCCACTGCACCCATCCACATTCCCCGTATAGATTTGTTTTGTCAGTCTTCTTTCATCCATCCTCTCTATGTGTCCAAACCAACTAAGCATACTTTTTTCAATTCTATTCACTATATCTACTTTCACCCATTATATATTATTTCAATCATTATATTTGATAAATTATAAAATGACATGTAATAACAAGTATATTACCAATAAAAGAGTATGAGAGTATGAGTATGAGTATGAGTAGCTAGGCAGAGTTCACGGAACGTGAAATAAATGTATTAATTCTTTCGCTAGACTGTAACTTCATCTGTAATGAAATATCTCGACGCCAGAAAAAAAAATTAACGGGATATAATAACGATGACAATTAATCCATCAGATTATTTTCTGCAAAATCAAATATGTGAGTAGGCTTTTTTACGGAAAACCCGTAATCAGCGTCGTCAGTCAACAATGTTGTCTGATTTCTAGGAAAGTTACTTTGTACCGAAAGTGATACCATTCTCACATATATAGCTACTCAAAAGTGACGGAACAGATTAGTAAATTACCATTATAAACTAGATAGTTTCCCGTGTGGGGCCGGGTTAGAATAGCTCCTCCCCCTTTCTTCCCGTGGGTGTCGTAAGAGTCGACTCTGGGAAAGGGTTAGTGTATTGTGGGCGATGGGCTAGCAACCTGTCATTGCATATCACGTTTAACCATCTGGTTACCCTGAAATTGCTAAACGTGGCACTGGATTTTTGAATTCACGTGCTCTGCCTACCCCTCTTGGGAATACAGGCGTGAGAATATGTATGTATGTAACTAGTTAGTAACTGAGCCTCGCATACGACGCTATTCAAACGCGACTAAATAGTCCGTAGATTGTTTAAAAGGTACAAGTTAGTCATGGATATTTTTACAGCTGATAGTACTCTGGCGTCAGATTTTGAACACTTTTCAATTTCTTTCGTGGTCGTCGTTAGAGAGGACTAAGACAACAAGTTCGAGTATGTTTTAGGAAACGAACAGTTTAAAGTACGTTCTAGGCGACGGGGTAGCAACCTGTCACTTAACTCTTTTGTTCAACTTAAGCAATTTGCAACCTGAAAAAAAACTTAAAGTAGCTACAAAACGTGGAATAGCTTCAATTTTATCTATGTACCGTTTCATATGCTCTTCCCACCCCATCTAGGAAAACAGTGTATGTATGTATGTGACAATAATTGTACCAGGTGTCTGCATCCAAAAACAAAAGAATAACGATGCAGTAAAAAGAAATAAGTGCATAAAATAGAGTGATTAAGTGGAATTCCGCCAGGAAAACAAAGAGCGTACTTTGGCAATGATAAGACAAAAAGATAACAGAATTCTGTTTTAGATCCTTTCTTAACACAATGCCATAAGGTTAAAAATAATATTAAAGAGACTGTGATTCGAATTTCAAGGGCATAGTTGTGTCTAATTTAAATTGAGCAGGAACTGCATTAGGTCATTTGTATGTTGCATGCGATGACCGCCAAAGTATTCTATTTTTCCGTGTGTTTAATTACTAAAGAACAAAATACTTACTCGTCCAGAAATTCCAGGTTAACCTAAACTATTTAATACACAAGGGACAGTTAAATAATACATACATACAATACATACATCACGTCTGTATTCCCAAATGGGGTAGGCAGAGCATTTGAAACGCTACACAGACAAAACCATTTATTGCAGGTTTCGTGGCTACTTTTCAGTATATTTATTGAAGGTTTTCCGTTGGCAGGTATGATAGTGATAAGTTGCTAACTTGTCGCCTAAAATGCACCTTAACCTATTTCCTTAGTCGCCCCTTACGACATCCACGGAAGAAATGGAGAGGCGTTATTCTATATCCGACACACGAAACGGAATCAAACAGGGGACATTAAGTTATAAGCGTATCAAGTCCAGATAAGAACCAAACAAAACAACACATCGAACCGACGCGATGTAGAAAGCCTGACAACGCCATCTATCGCCAATTTTCAACACCCAACAAGGTCGTCATATCAATTCAGTGCACTGAAATTTTTCCAAGGAGGGGGGATCGCTCTACCGGTTTCAGATGTTACAGAAGTTAGTATCAGCCCGACGGTCGGAGCGAACGGTCGTAAGGAACCTCTGCGTACGTTCGTCGAAAATTACAGCCGTATTTTTTTTATAACAAATCATGGCTGCGATTTGAAGTGATGTGAAATTTGTGCAGTTCCCTACTTCCTTTGAGCCGTGTTGAGTGTTTTTATTTTCCGTTTTGTGTTTTCTGTTGATTTTCTGGAGGCTTTTGGAGACGGTGAGTTTTTTTAATTACTAATAGTCTCTTATGATGTTACAATACTCGTCATGTGTGGAAAATCGTGCTGCAAACCTGTAATTCTACCAAAAAAATAACCGTAAACATTAGAATGTTGTAACTGTCAAACGTGACCGATCAAAAGCTTGTCCGCGTGAAATTTTCCAAAATTGACTAAGACAAGGTATAAGAATTTCTTGCGAAACGCAACTTGCTTCAACATTTATTTTCCGATGTTGACACTCTGTCATCATTACGGCCATCCGAGCTATCGTAAATACATCAAAGATTGTATGACGAGATGAGGCGGGTATACAGTGCCACAGTAAACAACATTTTAGGTGTCTATAAAACGTCTTATCATGTACATTATGGTTGTAAACAGCTTTATTTCTGGATTACTCAACTATGCGTTTCTTTTTTTAAATCGAATCAAATTTTCTTTACGAACCTGAACAAGTGAACACTTCAATATAGTAGGTACAATTTGACAGACGTATATCACGCCTGTATTCTATAATTCAAGCTTTCTATAATTTGAAACAATTCTTTTTTTTTTATTTTTTTTTATTCACAATTTTTACACCAATCACCTAGTCCCAAAGTAGGCAATTTAGTGCCTGTGTTATGGGTACTAGACAACGGATAAACTTACTGTTATATATTGGAATTCACTAATACTTTTAGTAGGTAATTAATTAATACCACTGAATTTATATTAGCAAATTACGTTTATTTATTTAGTAAATTGATAACATCTGCTTATCTCAAACTACCGAGTCACAGAGAGAGTAAAACCACAGATACGATATACTACACTTACTTATATACAGATAAACATCCTAGACTCGAAAGCAAACATTCGTATTCATCATACCAACATCTGCCCCGACCGGGGATCGAACCCGGGACCTTAAGCTTCACAGTCAGGGTCTCTAACCGCTGGGCTATCCGGCCGTCAATTCTGGGAATATAATGAAGAGATAATGTAATAAAATTTGTAATTTGAAACAATTTTTGTAAGTTTTAAAATGTTAAGTATAATTACCTAATATTGTATGCCTGTTCAGGCCACTGTTGATACCATATTTATTGTTCATCGTTATGTACTTACCTAACTTACACAGTTTAACAATAAATGTTCTGATTCTGATTCTGATTGTCAAATAGGGTAGGCAGAGCACACGAAACGTTAAATAGGCAAAATCATGACTATTCCGCGTTTCGTAGGCTTTGCTAGCGTAATTTTAGGTTTAAATATAGATGTAAGAGATAAAATAGTGGTAGTTTACTAGTTCGTCTCCTAAATCTATAGTAATATTATAAAGCTGAAGAGTTAGTTTGTTTGAACGCGCTAATCTCAGGAACTAGGGGTCCGAATTGAAAAATTCTTTTTGTGTTGGATAGACCATTTATCGAGGAAGGCTTAAAGCTATATAACATCACGCTGCAACCAATAGGACCGAAGAAACAGTGGAAAATGTGGAAAAAACCGGGGAATTTCGGTCACTATTCCACGCGGACGGAGTCGCGGGCACAGCTAGTTAGACCTAAACCTATTTCCTTAGTCGCCTTTTGCGAAATCCACGAAATGTTGGAGAGGTGTTAACTATAATGTACTTTAAAAACCGTAATAGAGACCAGAGAAAACATTTCAATGTAACGTTGATATAATTATGTCCGATTCGTAGCCAGTTTTAATATAATTGTTAGGTACCAAATTAGATAAAAGATTTAAAACGATGGTTAACTGGCAGAAATCCTACCGGGGATAAGTTCGCCTTTTTACATGTATCTACTTGTTATCCTGTAACTAGTTTTATGTGCAGTATAGTCATACAAAACAATACAGTAAAATAGTGACAGTTTGTTAGCCTATCGCCTAGAATACCTTTACTTATTTTCCCTAGACGCTTCTTACGAAATCCACGGAAGAAATGGAAATTTCATTTTAATTGTATCATTTTGGCGCAGCGCAGACGACAGAGTTTTGTGCGATCGAGTCTGCGCAGCAATAAATTCTCTGAATGGCGCGCTGACAGTTTCCACGAAACTCTGAATGGAAATACCTGGAAACTGTCAGCGCGCCATTCAGAGAATTTATTGCTCCACAGACTCGATCGCACAAAACACTGTCGTCTGCGCTGCGCCTTTATGTGCAAAGTAGAGTCATACAATACTATACAGTAAAATAGTGACAGGTTGCTAGCCTATCGCCTTACCTTTATACCTATTTTCCCTAGACGCTTCTCACGAAATCCACGGAAGAAATGGAAATTTCATTTTAATTGTATTATTTACTATTAAATTAAAAATACAACAGAATTTTTTGTGAGTAGTTTGTTCAAGTGCCATTATTGATAACGAGCAAAAAGGACAAAAAATAGAGTTGTTATAAGAGATCGCAACTTCAACGTTTATTTTATTTTTTGTGTTTGTTGTTGTAGCGGCAACAGAAAAACATTATTTGTAAAAGTCTCAACTGTCTACCTATCGCGGTTCCTGAGATACAGCCTGGTGACAGACATACATAGACAGCGAAGTTAGTAATAGGGTCCCGTTTTTACTCTTTGCA
This sequence comes from Adoxophyes honmai, assembly GCA_005406045.1. Classification (NCBI taxonomy): domain Eukaryota; kingdom Metazoa; phylum Arthropoda; class Insecta; order Lepidoptera; family Tortricidae; genus Adoxophyes; species Adoxophyes honmai. The sequence goes on from BHDV01065742.1 coordinate 30,073, forward strand.
TGGTACGGAACCATAGAAAGGCATAGTTTCTAAAAACGGTCGGTCTTATCATTACAGATAACAATTTAAGATTTCACTGTATAGTGTCTGGCTTAGAATAACACCTTAGTTTATTTTTAAGCTCCAATTTAGATAAACGAGGTATGATAGTGACAAGTTGCTAGCCTGTCGCCTAAAGCATACTTCAACATATTGGCAAAGTCGCCTGCGCCTCTAATACGCGGAAGAAATGGAGAGGTATGCCTAACCAAACGTTTACAAACTATTTTTTTGTGTAAAATGGATACGAACCGTGAAATACATAGTAGGTACCTACACTATGGGCTTCATTGTAAATACCTATAGGTTGGTTCTTTTCCGAGTCAAAAAATCAATTGGTTGGATGATACAGTCCCCAACAGATTAATTGGCAAGACATTATGTAGTGGGGGTATGTTCACGAATCGCTTTTTCCAGGTAAAGTTTAAAAATATCTTGCCATCTTACTTGCCGGAGTTTACACAATCTACACTAATATTACAAAGCTGAAGAGTTTGTTTGTTTGTTTGTTTAAACACGCTAATCTCAAGAACTACTGATTCGAATTGAAAAAATATTTTTGTGTTGGATAGAACATTTATCGAGAAAGACTGTAGACCACCGGAAAATGTGGAAAAAAACGGGGAAAATTACCTAAAGTCATTATTCCACACGGACGGAGTCGCGGGCACAGCTATGTAGAGATTTGATGATGATGACTGTGATCATGATGGGTTCTAACCTAGTCTATGAGCATTACCATAATGTAACACAGATTAAAAGCTTTCGTTTTCCCTAATTTTCTGCTCGGGACAAAATTCGACGTGGCCGAAGAAAATTGAATTATACCTAAGGGGAAAAATGGAAAAAAATGCCCCAAGCGGTTTCGCCGTGTCTTGGTCGTTTGCGATCCCTGCTTTATGACGTCTGTCCTTTGAGTGATATTATTAATTAGAAAAGTCATTTGGAGACAGTTTTAGCACAGAACAAAAAATACAGAAGTCGATATACATATATACAGCGAGTATATTTCATACGGGCGTATAATTTATCCAGATATATAGTTCACGACCGTACAAATCATAATGTGAAAGCAATTTTGTTAAATAGCTTAATAAATAATGAGTAATTTATTTTTAAAGTACGACCAAGCAACTATGTATTGCGGCCAAATTGACTTGACTTGAGAAATGATGACATTAAGCAGTCGTTAACTTAAGGTGTAATTAATACAATGCGTGCTCGATTATTTTGTATGGAAAAAAATACGGAATTAACTAACGAAATTTATGTAAATGTATAGTTTAGGACCAACACTAACTGCCTACTTTGATGTATGGCAGCGAGAGTTGGGTGTGGCAGAAGAGACATGAAAGTAGAGTGAATGCGGTTGAGATGCGTTCTTCGCGTAGCATGAGTGGTATAAAACTTACTGATAGGGTGCGCAATAGCGTGATTAGAGAGAAGTGTGGTCTGAAAGAGAATATTATTACAAGGGTAGAGAAAGGTATGCTGCGTTGGTTTGGGCACGTGGAGAGAATGGATGAATCAAGGATATGTAAGCAGATCTACAAGGGAAGTGTGTTAGGGCAAGGCGGTCGAGGGCGCCCTCGAAAAACGTATATCGACCAGATCGGCGATGTACTAAACAAAGCCCAAATAAGGAGTACCCGAAACCGTCGAGCGTGTATGACAAGAGTGATGAATGTGAGTGAAGCGAGAGAAGTATGTCAGAATAGATGCGAATGGCGCTCTGTTGTCTCTGCCTACCCCGCAGGGAATAAGGCGTGACGGTTATGTATGTATGTATGTACTAATTGCCATCAAAATTTGTGCCCGTATGAAATATACACACTGTATATAATCAAAGTGCGCTCGAGCAACGCTTTCAGAACAGTTGAGACCAGTCCGAGCGCTTGCCGTCCGCTTGGCAGGTACGATACATCAATGAATGATTCTGTAATTTTTTTAAAGAATCACAACTTGAACTGTCAAATTTTAAAATGATTCTTAAATAGCAATTCATTCAATTTGCGGGTGTTTTCCGCTAGCTTACTGTAAAAATGTACAGTCAATTACAAAGAGATGTATCTATGTTAGTCTTACAAAAAATTAAGTTAACTGTGGTCTTAAATTTTAATAAAAAAAGTGAATCAATGCAACCAATTACATACATAATTCCGAAAACATAAGAACGTGATTTTTTTCGTAGCGTTCTCGACATAAGGACTTGTATCTGTTTTAATTGGAGCGCCCTAGCGCCACCTATCGTTGAATAGCCGAACTACAAACAATCCTACATGGCGCTTAGTTTTGAAGATAGATCGCTTAAATACAACTTCCAACTTTCTACGGCCTTCGGTCCCCAGGCATAACATCTGGCTAGAGATCACTATTGGAGTCTTCTCCACATAATTCCACTCACACAAGTGTAATAATTACCATTTTCCGTGTGGTGTCGGGATAGAATAACACCTTTCCATTTCTTCCCTGGATGTCGTAAGAGGCGACTTAGGAAATAAGTTTAGGTATAGGTATGATTTAGGCGACCTGGCTGGAGGCTAGAAACCTGCTACTATTCTACCTCATCCATCTTTGCAAACCTAAAACTATCCTAGAAATGGCTGCAAAGCGTGATGTAGTCATAATCATGGTTTGGTCTATGTCACTATTCGTGTGCTCTGCCTACCCCATTTCAGAACACAAGCATGATTGTATGTATTTAGGTATGTAATAATAATAATTACCACAGAGTCATTAAAAATATCCGATTTCCAATTAACTAAAGTCACGTTCCGCTTTCTCATCTAAAATTAAACTTGCCTCCTCCTGAGTTTCCGCATATCCTTAATGGAAGGTCTCAAAACATGATGATTACCAAACTTTGTTGATTACCTCTCACTTTTCCTTGATTAACGACAAACAAACAAATCTCCTGACGCATCAGAATTGTTTTTCATTAACAAACTTTTAAACATACATACAATCACGCCTGTCCCCTTAGCACGACAGGGCGCGAGTAGAGATACGAGCGAGATAGACTACACCTGTCACTGTCTAACTAGAGACGTCAGAAAGTGACAGGTAGACTATCCCGCGCGCGACGCGACTAGAGCGTGTTGCCGTGCTAAGCCTAGTGTTCCTAAACGGGGCAGGCAGAGCATACGAAAATGTACAAGTGGGACTGGGATATTAAACAATAAGACTTTGTCGTTAAATATCACTTTTAATCTGCCTTCATATTTTTTTTTGACGTGACAACGTCTTATAATTCGATGGAGCCGGATGCACGCACGAAAAAACATGACGTATGCGGCGTTACCTCGATCGATCTGAGGCGTCCCATTAAACCAATTACGTTGCAGAAAGTTTATCAGAATTTCAACTCCAATTCTCAACCTTCGACAGCTCAGTTGGTAGAGCGGTGGACTATAGAGGAATAGGTCACAGGTTCTAATCCGGTTCGAAAGAGTTCTTTTTGTATTTTTTTTAATGCATGCTATAAAATATGTTAATTTTATTATAATATTGAATGAATATACTGTAGCAATTCATCTACACTAATATTATAAAGAGGAAAACTTTGTTTGTTTGTTTGTTTGGTTGTAATGAATAGGCTCAGTAACTACTGGACCGTTTTAAAAAATTCTTGCACCATTCGAAAGCCACATTATCCACGAGTAACATAGGCTATTTATTTTGAAAAAAAGAGGATTCCGTAAAATATTTGAGTTTAGATATCTACATCTACGCTAATATTATGAAGAGGAAAACTTTGTTTGTTTGTAATGAATAGGCTCAGAAACCTACGACACTAAAATCCGAAATTTACGCGAACGAAGTCGCGGGCGGAAAGCTAGTTCAAAATAAAATAAAATCAAATCAAATTTTCTTTTGAAAAATGGAACCATTCCATCAGTATTTTCTTATGACGTTGTCACGTTCAATCATCGTCCGTAAGCCGATTTTACAGACAACCGATTTTTTTTTAATACAAAGGCATTTATTTGATAATCATGGTTAGTTACATTGTCACTTATTCCAATTTTATATATTAATCCTACACACTTTTACAACTAAATCTTAAAACTAAATATCTCCACCCTGATCCGTGCCTGGCCCAAAGGTGCCCATTACGCTGGCTGCATTGCCGCGCTGGACTGCAATGGAAACCTGCTGGACCAGCCACGAGCCTGAGCGGGGATCACAGCCTCGATCTCGTAGACGGCGACCGAGCTCCTTAAATAAATCAAGGGCTTCTGAACCCCAGGGCCCCGCCGTCTCGACCGCGACAGGAACAAAATCGTACATTGGCTCCAAGGCAGAATACTTCACGTGCTTAAGCTTCGCGGCATTCTCAGTCGCGGAACCAGCTAACCTTGAAGTCTGCCTTAAATGGGACGCAGCAAAAGTGCTCACACACGTTGCATCCCATAAAAGGCAGCGACCCCTTCGCCAAGGCACCAATGTAAGCCCGTCCGTCCGTTTCACTAATTAATTATCAAACTTTTAAAACAATGTGTAATTAAACGACTAAACGTGCGTCCCTTATGATTTGAAGTCAATATGTCGACCTAGATATTAAAACCAGGTTACGTGGACCCGCCCTGCCGTTCCGGTCTCTTGTGTAATAGTTGAAGCGGGTGTGAGGGGGTGGGATTGACAGGTCTGATTATGCTGGTACGTCACATCGGCGGTTTTGAGTTTTCGGGAATTAGGTTTTTGTTCGCGAAAAAGCAGTTGATGAAGAGGCAAGTATTTGACCAGCGGGTTGATTTTATACATATATACATACATATCCTCACGCCTGTATTCCCAAGAGGGGTAGGCAGAGCACATGAATTTAAAAAATCCAGTGCCACGTTTAGCAATTCCAGGGTAACCAGATGGTTAAATGTGATATTGCAGTGACATGTTGCTAGCCCATCGCCCACAATACACTAACTCTTTCCCAGAGTCGACTCTTACGACGTCCACGGGAAGAAAGGGGGAGGTGCTATTCTAATCCGGCACCACACGGGGTTTAAATTCGGTTTTTGTTCGCAAAAAAGCGGTTGATGAAGAGGCAAGTATGACCAGAGGGTTGATTTTATATATCATCATCATCATTATTAGCCTATATACGTCCCACTGCAGGGCACAGGCCTCCTCTCAGTATGAGTGGGCTTGGGCTATAGTTCCCACGCGGGCCCAGTGCGGATTGGGAACTTCACACACGGTGTTTAGCGCATTGAATGCCAAATAAATTTGTCGGATAAAAAGGGTCATTACCTACGTATTCAACCGCCATGAGATGTTCCATGCCGGTTACATTTATATATTTTTTGTAGTATCTAAATAACCCAAACGGCTTTTAAACACATTTTAGCAAAAAGTAACCTCAAAATAAAAGCTTTATTTTAAAGTGCATTGATTGATATACTGGTCAGTTAACTAAAGCTGGCACGTAAAACAGACGTACGCATGGGTTTGTGTAGTATCTGTGAATTAGCACGCGGCGTGACATTGCACTGCATACGTATCATGAAAAGTCTGCCCGATTTGATCAAAATTATAAATTTTAAACCTACTGTTTAGCGAAATTGCGCAAGTGTGAGTACTGTGAACGTGCCGGCTTTAGTTAACTGACCTATAGAGTCATCCGTAATACCAAATTCATTTAGTTTTGTTTGTTCGGCATAGAAGTTTTCCAAAGAGGTAAACATGGAAACATGTTAGGGGGGCTGAATGTATAGGAAATTACCCCTTCAATCCGACAAATTACTTTGGCACGCGATCCACCAAACACCCTGTATATATACATCACGCCTGTATTCCCAAACGGAATAGGCAGAGCACACAAAACGCTACTTAGAAAAAGCCATAAACTATTCACGCTTCACTTTTAGCATGTAAAATCATGACTATTTCTCGTTTTGTATCCACATCTAGCGTTAGATTTTAAACTTGCAAGTAACTATAATAGTGTTAGGTTGCTAGCCTATCACCTAAAATATTTTACCTGTTTCCCTTAGTCCCCTCTTACAACGTAAACAGAAAAAACGGAGACGCGTATTTTTTTCACTAGAAATGCTCTTATCCTGTCCAAAAATCTCAAGTATAAAAGTTGATGTATTTTAAGTTGTTTCATTTTGCTTTAACATTTTAACTATCCTGTGAGAGGCAGGACAATACAAAAGTCGGAATTCTACCTCTATAAATAAAACTCCCATCATAACTGACAAAAATATGTATACAATTCCTTTTATTTCATACTTTGCTATCTTTTTTTGACCCAGTTCTTACCACATGGAGGAAACTTGGTATCCATTATGAGATATGATATATCTTTGTATAATTTACTTGGGCAGTTGTAGGGTTGGCATATATTTTTTTCACAAAAGGATGATGCAGTGATTAGGGAAAATTACCCATAGGATTGGGCAGTTTTAGAAAAGATTGTAGGTATGCATTTCCTTTGTTATTTCTATTTTGATAAAAAATGGTAGTGGTAAAAATTCGCAAGGGAGGTGCGTTAATTGAAATCGAGCAAAAGAGAAATACTTTTGTTTGAAAATCATTGTGCTTTGAAGATTTACTTAGGTTTGTAGTTTAAATTTACAAAAGTGACAGGCCAGCCTGTCGACTAAAATGTACCTTTTAACTTATGTATTTTCATAATCGAATCTTACGACGTCCTCGGAAATGGAGCCGCGTCATTCTAAACACGACACCACACGGGTGATTCAACAATAAAATTGGCGATTTCGGTTTTAGTTTATTTTAGTAGGTACTTAATAAAGGATACCCGTATCTTTTTCAGGCTTAGGTTTTTCTGTGAATTTAAATTCAAAAACTCAATTGAGAAAATTAAATATTTAACAGATGTACATATTCTGAAATGGGTCGTGTTACGACACATTTCCAGGCAGAAACATTAAATTAATCTTCATGTAGAAATTTTGTCTCCATTACACGAATAATAAGGACTGTAAACTGCTGAAAAAGTACCTCCAACGTAAACGTCCCGACTATGTATAAAATATTCCAGTTCACATATAGGATAGAGTTTATTACAATTCATCGATGAAACTTCTTCTACTACTACATCATCAACTATCAAAGTGTTCTTCATTGCGCCAACGAAGTTTCGAAAATCGGTTGCATACAACTTCCAACTTTTAAAACCTTAGTCGTATTTTGACTAAAGCTCCAAACACATTGACAGCGGAAGCAGAGCGGTACGCCGCGGTGGCGTGATAGTATGAAGAAAACGCTTTTTCCCGGCCAGAGCTTCGCGCGCTCTCTTTCGTATAATTTCGAATATTACAACCGATACCGTCACGTCACAGCACCGCTTCGCTTCCGCTGGTGCGTTTGGAACGACAACCCGTACGAATTAACTGTGCACCTCGCGCTGTGACGCGCAGTAATAGCAACAGGAGATTTAACGTATTTAGACGATGGAAACGAGAAAACGCGCAACGGTAACAAAGATGCTATCGCTACTGAGCGCTTGCGGCGAATGCGGAGCGCCGCGCGGGGCAGCAGGAGAGGTCGCATTCCAGCGGAGTGCACAGTTAATTCGTACGGGTTGTAAATGAAATTCTAGCAAATTCAGGGTAACCAGATGATTAAACGTGATATTGCGGTGACAAGTTGCTAGCCCATCGCCCACAATACACTAACCCTTTCCCAGAGTCGACTCTTACGACACCCACGGGAAGAAAGGGGGAGGTGCTATTCTAACTCGGCACCACACGGGGGCTTTGCTAGACGTGACGTGGTACTGGATTTTTGAATCCATGTGCTCTGCCTACCCCTCATGGGAATACAGGCGTGAGTATATGTACGTATGTATGTATGTAAATGAAAGATGTTATAATTAAAAACCCGAAACGAATAATAAAAAATGAAAAAACTCTTAATAAAAATCTTCTTTGCCAACCCTATACGAAACTCACTGTCTTTTTTTCTGCGGACTTTTTCTTCCCTGACCAGTCGACGATTTGTTTTAGACGTTATTGGACGACGTTCCTGTATTTTACGAGAGTACAGGACGTAGCCTGGCCTGTATACAATATTGGATTTATTTTCGGATCGTGAGAGGATTGTTAGATGGATTGTTAAACTGATTTGTTTAATCATCATCAACAGCCTATATACTTCCCACTGCAGGGCACAGGCCTCCTCTCAGTACGAGAGGGCTTGTCTATAGTTCCCACGGGGGACCAGTGTGGATTGGGAACTTCACACACAGCGTTGAATTAATTCGTCGCTGCGTGTAGGTTTCCTCACGATGTTTTCCATCACCGAATAGCTCGTGATAAATATCAAATTCGATATCGCACATAAATTCCGAAAGATTCAGAGGTGCGAGCCCGGGGTTTGAACCCACGACTTGCTTGAGAGGCCACAGGTCGAACTGTTGGGCTACCACGGCTTTTTTCATTCGTTAATTTAATAATTGTGACAGATTCCTTGGAGTCGCTTAAAGCATGCCTTAACCAGAGAGCTAAACTCGATTTAAAAATGTGTGTTATCCGTATAAACCCTCTTTCTGCTTCCTTCGTATATTTCTAACACGTTGTATTGTCGCTCCTCTCTACTACAGAGGCAATATAGGGCACATTTCACGCCTTATAACCCCAGAAATACGCTGGAAAGGGCCCTTGATTCCAAGAACACGTTTGAAGGGTGAACTTGAGACAGAAGTAAAAACCTTTGACATTGACCGGCCTGGTTTTACGACTCGGTAATTCTTTAATAAAGCTCCAACTTCGACTCGCGAAAAAAGATCGTTATCCCCGAAATCGGTTAAAAAGATTAAGTGTCCAACTTCCTGACACTGAAACCGGCCAAGTGCGAGTCGGACGAGCTCCAAAGGTTCCGTGCCGTTGACTAGGTAAGGTAAAAGTACCAATGCTCGACGCGGCAACGCCCAATAGATGGCACCCATCTGTCACCTGTCTTACTATGACATAAGGTTGGAAGTGTCAAGTATTGGGTCAGTGTCCAGCACAGGGACGTTTACCTTAAATAAGGTAAATCGCGGTTTAAGGTCTATAACGTAAAAAATAACTGGCTTAGTGCAAGTCGTGCTCGAAGGGTTCCGTACCTAAAACTGCAACATAATCACGTTTGTTGTATGGGAGCCCCCCGTAATAATTATATTATTTACTTTTAGTATTCAATTTGTTGTTATAGCGGCAATAGAAAAACATAATGTCTGAAAATTTCAACGGTCTAGCGGTTGCTGCGGTTCGTGAGATACAGCCTGATGATAGACATGATGGACAGACAACAAAGTCTCAGTAATAGGGTGCCGTTTTCAGCCTTTAGGTACGTAACCCTAAAAAGTGGCTGTGACTCACGGACAAATAGACGGACATACGAATCCACAAGGGTTCCATTTTTTCCATTAGGCTACGGAACCCTATAACGCTAAAGACCTAAAATTTGCCGGTCGTAAATCTGTAACGTTCGCGTTAATATTTATTTAGTTTCAGGCCGTTAAATTTTATGTTAAAGGTGTCAAGATTTATTCGTGTGGCGAAATAGAAACAGTAAGCAACAAGTTACAGGAATTCTAATTCCATCCTGCCGTATTACACGTTATAAATACATAAACATACATCAATATCCCCACACGATATACCTCAGTGCCTCAAGACGAAAGTCTTTAATCAATGTGTGTTACCACTAGTGATGACTTACGGCACCTAAACGTCGTCTTTCACTATCGGACTCATCTCAACGCTCAAAGTCGCCAGCGAGCAATTGAAAGGGCTATGCTTGGGGTGTCTCTAAGCAATCGAATCAGAAATGAGGAGATCCTTAGACGAAAGAGTCACCGATGTAGCCCACCGGCTTAGCAAGTTGAAGTGGCAATGAGCAGGCCACAGCACGCAGAGCAGATGGCCGATGGGGTCGAAAAGTGCTCGAGTGGAGACCACGGACCAGCAAGCGCAACGCAGGACGTCCACCTTCAAGATGGACAGACGACCTTATAAATGACGCATAAGGCTTCCAACCAAAATGGAAGAAGTGGAAGTGGCTGCGTAGCGTAGAATAGCCATAATCAAAGTTTTGTCTATGTCACGTTTCGTGAGTTCTGCCTGCCCCATTGGGAACATAGGTGTGATTGTATGTATGTATTACTAAAATTATATATCTAACTAATTGCATTCCTGAAAAACCCGTTTTGCCTGCCTTAGGCGCTGCGCAGACGACAGAGTTTTGTGTGATCGAGTCTGCGCAGCAATAAATTCTCTGAATGGCGCGCTGACAGTTTCCATGAATTTCCACTTAGAGTTTCATGGAAACTGTCAGCGCGCCATTCAGAGAATTTATTGCTGCGCAGACTCGATCACACAAAACTCTGTCGTCTGCGCTGCGCCTTAGACGATTTCTCTTCCATGTCTTCATTTGTTTGTGCAGTTGAATAAATGCCTCTCCGCCAGTCGGCACAATTCAATTGCCATCAAGCTGTCACACTGTTCAGTGCAGATGCACTTAACAGTCCACATTGTCACGAAACTAGTTCATCTACGTAACAATTCAAAGCTTACTTGTTAGTCTGCTTAAATTGTGTTATTTTATGTGTTGGGTACAGTGCTCTGGTATCTGTAGTTATATTTAATTTCCTGTGTAAAATAGGCTTGTAGTCTAATGTAAAACGCATTTATTTTTAAGTATTGCTATAAATCGCATGATAACTTCCACGGCTGTAAATAACCAACACATTCACTTCTGTCGCCTAAAACATACCTAAACATATTTCCTTAGTCCTTTCTTTCGATATCTCGGAAGATACAGGTTGATGTTATTCTAAACCCGACACCACTGCAGGACGAACCCTTAAACTTGTGATAAAAATAAAAATACTTTTATTTTGAACATATCAAGAATATCTGGAGCAACGCGCCATGGCTGTGGATAGACGCGCAATGCGCGCTGCCTCTCTTCTTAATATAAAGATTGTCCCTAAAAAATACTTTTCCTTAAACTTATCTCGTTTCTATTTTCGGCCCGTCTCTACACTAAGCCGTATCTAATTATCCTGAAAAGAGAAATAAATAAAAGAAAAATCTAGTGAAAAACAAGTCCCCAGTATCAAAATCTTTTCGTAGCAAAAAACCGAAAACGTCAAAATTAATAACTCAATTTAAGGGCCCCGATCCCTACAAATTAGCTTTAGGCATTTCAACGAAATAGATCATCGTTAGTCGGCCATTTTTTGTCGCAAACGTAAAATAAATCCCTTGCCTGCGATCATTTTATAATACTCTGTTACTCACTTTTCCTAGATTTATTGGGGGAAAGTCGTCAATTTATTTTTCCCCGAAACGGGGGGTTTTTATCTGACGCGGCAACTCATCCTTTGTCCCATTAGACACTCCCGTTTGGCTATTAAGATAAATATCGCAATAATTTATTTATGAATTGACTTCCCATGAGTACGCGGTTAAAGAATAAAAGCCAGTAAAAAAAAATTAAATTTCAATACAGATACGCTCATTCGTAGAAAGGTTATACAAATTCTGTTTTTTTTTAGGTCCGTCATAGGGGTAATGGGGTAGGTATCTTATCGTTATCGCGCTTACGATTTGTGGATGAGTTATACGAGATGAGCGTGCAGTGAGCTTGCTGCGAGCACCAAGTAGGTTTAGCATGGCAACACGCTCTAGTCGCGTCGCGCGCGGGATAGTCTACCCATCACTTTCTGACGTCTCTAGTTAGACAGTGACAGGTACACCTCCGACGCAAATGGTCGTGACGCTGTTTTTGCCAAAAACTAGATTTTTGGCTCATTGTATTTATTTTAATCCAAACTACAATTTCCAGAAACAAAAATGTAAATATGTTTGTTATTTACTGAGTTTTCTAGTCGCTAAAAGTCGTATCATTTGAATTGTCCCACGCAAACCGTCGCACTACAACATTCGACGATTTGCGCCGTTCTATAGGGAGCGGTCCGACTTATGACAGGAGACTTACGACGTCGTATCTTGGCAAAGGTATACACCACGAACATCCGTACCCCATGCAAATCGTCGTAACTATGAAGTTACGACTCTATGCATGTGTAAAAATCGTTGTTACGACTTTTTGCTTCGTACTTACGACCATATACAACCTGTTCATGTGACCTTATTCAAACGTAAACAGTCGTAACATACTTATACGACCTTTAGACAAAAAGAATAAAGTCGTAACTTTATATTTTGTTAAATATTAACGAAATAATAATTTATATTGCAATAAATATATATATTTCCTGTTACTTAAACTACTACGCCTAGATTGAACCAAAAATGTAATCAATAAGTGTCATAATAACTTGCAAAACACACAAAAGTATTTTAAAATCGCTCTCCTGAAAAATTACAAATTTAACGTTACGACCTTCTGCGTAGGAGGTGTCGGTATAGTCTATGTCGCGCGTATCTCTACTTGCGTCCTGTCGTGCTAAGGGGTCACAGTGTTGCCAATTTAGCGACATTGTGGATTTTTTTTTTCGCTAAAAATATTTTGTTAAAAGTTTAATAATTATTGTACATTATAACGCCAATTTTAATTCAAATTTAATTACTTATCAGCGCATTCCTTTTTTTATCACATATCCTAAATGTTTCACAATGCCAATGACCTCTGGCGTCTCTCCCAGATAGATTATCAACTTTCTAGCGGTTTTGATTTTAAGCCTAGTGAGAAAGGACTAGAAGAAATTTTTAGGAGTTGGTAACACAGAGGAGCACTAAATGATTTCAACTCGCTCGCTTTCACAAGTATGTTAAAACTTTAACATTGCTTTGTTATAAATCCATCAGTTACAATAAAATCGACTACAACCGATTAAAAAGCCTTTTTCCATGCAATACAACAAAATAAACCTTTATCTGACAGGTTTTATTGGACACAGATTACATTTTACAACAAATTTCATTTCCATTTAAGTCGAATTTCCATTGAACAAAATCGATGCGGAATTTTTCGGCGAATCGGAATTCCGACGAATGGGAACACTGTAGGTCTGATTACTTGTTTTGTGCTTTATATTGTACTGCGTACAGTTGAGAGTGGCTTGGTCATGAGCCTGAAACGTCAAGTCGGCAGGGGTGTGCGAAATATCGACGGTTCTAGGGCACGTGAATTAGGGTTGCTACCTGGACGATACGAGGGCTGCACTGAAAATTTCGGGAAACTAATATTTAAATTCTATTTTTTATCACGTATTATACCTTTTTACAATTGTCAAAGTTTCTTTATCTTAAAACACTGGCCACATAGAAAAAAAAAACAATGGTTCGGTTTCAATTGTTTTTTGAACTTGATGAGTCGCTGCTCAACATGGAATTGTCTCGTGAAAATTTAAGACCTATGATTTACTGCGACTTTGAAAGTGGATTAACACAAAAATAATGTGGAGACCGGATGATTGCTGCTTTTAATAATGAAGCACTTTCGATGACTACAATATACAGGTGGTTTTCGGAATTTCAACGTGGCCGTGTTTCCCTCATGGACAATGTGCGTGAAGGTCGACCAAAATCGGCAGTCACCCAAGAAAACATCGATGTTGTGCGTAAACTGATTATGGAAGACCGACATGTGACATATCGAGAAATTCAGGAGTGTCTGGGCATTGGAATGAGTCAAATACAAATTATTCCACAGCAAGAGTTAGGCGTGCGAAAATTGTTTTCCAGGTGGATACCTCACCTGTTGTTCGACAAACAAAAAACGACTCGTGTCGATTAGTGCTCCAAAACTTTAAATAAAATCAACAGAGGAAGCTCAAATGCAGTTTTTAGTATTGTATTGGGTGATGAGTCATGGATATACGCATATAAGCCTGAAACTAAAAACCAATCTCGAGTATGGGTCTATGAAGGCGAGATTAAGCCGACAAAAGTGGTTCGCTCTCGCAGCACGGCCAAAAAGATGATGGCTACTTTTGTCTCCAAATCGGGTCACGTGGCTACAATTCCTCTTGATGATCGTAGAACAGTCAATGCCAATTGGTATGCAACCATTTGTTTGCCGAGTGTGTTTGGTGAACTGAGAACAAAAAACCTCAATCGTCGCATCATCCTTCACCATGACAATGCCAGCTCCCATACGGCTCGGTTAACTAAAGACTATCTAGACGGTGAAAAAGCCGAATTACCGGACCATCCTCCATACAGCCCTGACTTAAGCCCCAATGACTTTTTCACATTCCCCAGAATCAAAGATAAGTTACGTGGTAAGCAGTTCCAGACGCGAGAAGATGCCGTGGAGGCGTACAAAACGGCCATTTTGTCGACCCCCCCTTCAGTGTTCAATGAGTGCTTCAAAAACTGGTTTGAACGTATGGAAAAGTACATTTTATATAAGGGAGAATACTTTTAAAAGCAATAAAATTACTTTTGATCATTTTAACTGCATATTTTTTTCTATTCCCGAAACTTTCAGTTTGACCCTCGTATTGCGGTTAAACGCCATGTAGTTCTTTTGGTAATAGAATATCCGGGAGTTTTGTTTCCCTTAAGATTTATAGGGTTAGGGAAGATTTGTGGCCGAACCAGTGAAAAGGAACTTAAGTGTACTACAGGAATATCTAAGTCGTTTAATGCTTCATTAAATTTTATTAAAAAATACGCGTTAAGAAATAAACGCATGTATTACTAAAATAGGTAGGCAGAGCCCACGAAACGCTTTGGAACCGTAACTATTTTGGATAATTTTATTATCATAACCACTTTTAGTTTAATTTAAAGTTTAAACGTAGATGAAATTATAAAAAACTAGCTGTGTCCGCGTGGAATAGTTATTTTGGGCATTACCTTTTTTTGCAATAAAAGGTAGCCTATGTCCTTTCTCAGGGTCTAAAGATTGTCTGTGCCAAATTTCTGCAAAATCGGTTAGGAGGTTTAAGCGGGAAAGCGTAACAGACAGACAGACAGAGTTACTTTCGCATTTATAATATCAGCAGGGATTTAAAATATACTAAAAGTGGCAATGTGACGCGACGTGGTTTAGTCTATGTAACGTTTCGTGTAAATGATAGTTGCTCCATAAGAGCGATCTAAAATAACGGGTTTTTCATAGCAACATATCAAATCAAATCAAATCAAATCAAATCAAATCAAATCAAATCAAATATATTTATTGCTAGATTGCATAATATAAGAATATATATGCCCGTGTGGTGCCGGGTTAGAATAGCACCTCCCCCTTTCTTCCCGTGGTTGTCGTAAGAGTCGACTCTGGGAAAGGGTTAGTGTATTGTGGGCGATGGGCTAGCAACCTGCCACGTTTAACCATCTGGTTACCCTGAATTTGCTAGACGTGGCACTGGATTTTTGAATCCATGTGGTCTGCCTACCCCTCATGGGAATACAGGCGTGAGAATATGTATGTATGTATGCATAATATAAGATCATGCTGATGTTTCCAAATGGGTAGGCAGAGCACACAAAACGTTATACGGACGAATCATGACTATTTCACGCTTTCATGACAAAAAATAGAACAAAATCGTTTTTCAGTAGGTTACTGTGATATGTGTGCCGATAAAAATGATCATGTCACAGCCCTATCACGATGGCTAGAGGCGTTAAGCGTTGCAACCCTCGTAAATAGAGTTTATGGGAGTGTTTCGCTGCACCAGCAGCTTGGAGATAGGCACAGCATCCTATACTGTACTGTACATGTAGCTGTTGCCTGCGGTTTTGTCCATAGAGAATTTGAGTAAATGTGTCCAGAACACAGCTTTAATATTTTCAAAACTGCATTTTTTTCGGGACTAAACTAGCCTAATGTCCTTTCTGGACAAAAGCATGATAGAAGTCAAATTTATTGTATCTCTTTGTTTCTACTTTCACTTTTTTTTCGTTTATTTCAGTAGCATTATATGAACATGTCATTAATGCTTCAGCAAATTTATTGCAGGCTCTTTTTGTCGGTCTCGATAGTTAAGTTTCATCTCTGTCTTGTTTGGCTGTTAGATATCCTTCAATAGATAAGTTGATCTGTTGTACTTGACCATCTAGTTTTTTTGTATCTCGTGTTTTTTACTTATTTAAAGTCAGTTAAAGAGGCATAAAAATAAAAGTGGACACATTTTCACGATAAATCCTAGTAATATAATTAAACTAACAGTAATTGTGGTACATTATCTTTATTGAAACACGTCCACATTCGGACTTGCAAAAAATCTTTGTTTTTTCATGTTCGCAAAAGTCTTAAAGTAAAGTGTAATCAGTAAAGCGTTTGATAATATTTCGATCACAGAAAGTAGGTCGAAACCCTTAAGAGGTTAAATGTTTCTAAGGGGCGTTTATCCAGAGGTCAAGATATTGGAAAACTCGTAGAGATGTTATTACGATAGTTCTATATTTATTCTGTGGGAAATTGCAGTTAATAACTGGACGTGGAGTGCTTTATGAGGCGTTGGAGTGCCGCAAGGAAGTGTGTTGGGCGCCGTGAGTCACTTCAATATAAAACGGATATGAGGATATTAATGAAACAATCAGAGCATCGTTATTATGAAGTGACAACAGATTATTATTAGCTATAGTTATCAGTGGTAACCTGAGTACATAGCTCATTCATACGCTCAGTATGACCAGCCCTGTCTAACGCTTGTATGCTTTTCAGCCTGCATTTGTGATCTGTTTTATGGAACAGGGTGGTGATTCGAACTACGAGACGCTGATTTTCAGACAGGCCGCATTAAAACTTAAAACTAGATGTACTAGATGGCACCACTATCCAAGAAAATAAATTGACTACCTTTGCACTACATATTTAAATTGCCATTTAACACCACGAGCCTTGACCTTCTTTTCCCACTCACACAATATAATTTTTAGAGAAATATCCATAGATATCCCACACGTAAGGATTTGGTGAAATAAAATTTTTTTTTTTGTTTCTTTCTGTCTATTTTTCTATGCAAATCTTAATGCTGTTTCAACAGTAGGTATAGTTGTTACAGTTTTCGGAAAAAAGTGGCTGTGACATACAGACGAACCAACAGACAGACAGGCTTGGTAAGGGTTCCATTTTTTGCCATTTAGCTACGGATCCCTTAAAACAGATGCCAGTTACTACAACTAAACTAAAATATGGCTGCGTACTACTTTTGTACCGCTAAAGCCACCTCAGGAATCGTCATCCTATTCAAAAATCCCAGAAGGAAGGCATTATGCATTCAACAGCCTTCATGTCAACCGTTTGCGCTGTTACATTTGATGTCTTTACGAGCTACAGTCACGAGTAAGACCACAGACTTTATATCGAAATAGATGACTCAAGTGTATGCACAGTAACGAACCATTGTTGAGCCACTTGCCACTGTTCGCAATTTAGACGTGTAATCAATGACCGATGTGACAGACTAGATGTCGGCTATTGGATTAGTATTACACGAACAAGTTAGAAACATAGGTAAGTGGCTCAACAATCGCTGTTCGTGATGGTACTTCGCGTGCCAAAAGGGAGAGCAATGCTCTTCCTTTGACGCGATTTTATTTAGTTTTAACTGCCTAGAGACAGGACAACTTACGGCACCGTCACCTTTGAATTGGTTTCACTCGGACTGTCAATTCCCATCGTGACGTTACAGTACGTAGAGAAAAAGTGGCACGCTTGGATTTCATACAAATGCAGGAACTCGCGGTATCTATTTCGATAGAAGTCTGAATAAGACCGTATCTGGAACGAACATTCGTCAGGCAGTAATTGACAGCTGGAACTAGGTCAAAGCCCAGGAGCTACAATTTAGACCTCTAGCACACGGCGTTTTTAATTTACACAACACGCGGCGTGTTTAAAACGCGCTGTTGACGCGCAGATGACGCGCCTATGCGCTATGAGATTCGAACGCAACTGTAGTCCTAAGTACGCGGTGTAGTCGTGAAACGCGCGTTCACTGTGCGTGTACGCGTAGATGCAGCGATAAAAACGCGTATGCTTAGGTGAAAAACTTAAGTCACCTGTTGTATGTAGTTGTGTACAGTTTGCGATGAACGACGCAAAAAATACGAAGACAATTTACTTGATATTGACAGCTATTTATATCTTATCGTGTCGTGTCAATCATAAGTGGACAGGAATAATCAAACTTGAAAGATAAGTAAATAATGACTTTGCAAACCATACGATGTATTAAATTTTAAAAATGTAATGTCTATACACATTACTCACATAAAACAGGTGACCTACTTAAGTTTTTCACCTATAGTAAGCGCTCGTAGCTTCTACGTTTCGATTCGCTCCTCTGCCCCTCCACCGCCCCTTCGTATGCGCTTTAAACTAGTCTATACAAACGCAAAGATCGAAAGATAGATCGCAGATAGAAAAACTTCTATGGGCGATTTCAGATAAGCTCGTTTTTAAAAGCGCATGTACAGTCAGCGTCTGATACATGGTTACACTTTGGTACTTTGTCACTGTGATCGCAGTGACAATTTCATGCGAGAGTTCAAATATGAGGTTAATTAGAAAAGGTACTAAAGTGTATACATGTATCAGACGCTGACAGTACGTCCGCAGAGGTGCGGTTTTGTTTTCTTCGAGCGTTGATGCGCATATAAGCGCTAGCGAGAACATGCGGCCAGCGTTTCACACGCGCATATTCGCTCGTTTAAGCGCGTACACGCGTGTTCGATTTAACGTAGCGCACGTGTAAGCGCGTATGTCAAAACCGGCGCGTATACGCGCGTATAAAACGCCTAATCTGAAATCGACCTATGGTTCAGACGAAACGCGCGTCCACTGCGCGTTTAAAATACGCCGTGTGTATTTTGGCCTTAGTGTTTTAACGCTAACCGCTGGTTACGATTTCAATCTGGAGCTTTAAATAGTAGCTAGTTCTGAGGTAGCGAGAAAAACGTTTCTGCTTTTTAATTTGCGTGGATTACTAGTAGGTGCTTTATTAAATTCGTTATGCGATTGGAATGGTGTAATTGCGACATGCAATAACAGTAGGTGCCTGTGCCAGTAGGTAGCGTGTCACACCTGCGTTTACCTCTGTCGACAGAGAAATAAGTAGCAATAACAGGTGATTCGTCGCACCTGCATTTTCCTCTTTGAGAGATACACTGAACTATATTAGTATTACGGTCATACACAAATGTTAGTTCGCGTCTCTTCTGCCCGACACCATACAAGAAATATTGAATAGGAGAAAATTGTATTGTATTGTAAAGGTTAATTCAAGTACATACAAACTAAATACAAACCGATGTTCGTCTTTTTAAATACGAGGCTGTATAACAGTAAGTAGCAGTGGCATAACATCGGTTGCCGAAATCCGCTTGATAAGGATAATAACGTCATCCCCGGCGTACAGTCGCTTGCGTAAACATGAAGAAACGTGTTCTACTATAGATAACAGAGTTTTTTTTAAAGTAAGTTTTACATCTACTGACTCGTGGTCCGTACCTTGATATTTTTTTACAGATTTTAATTTAAGATTTCAATAATATGCGCTCCGCGAAAAGACACAATGGTTAAACTAGCAAAAATATGCTCTTAAAGATAACTAAACAACTAAAGGGTTTTTTTTAGATAGCAGAGTTTAGTGTCATTAGGTCAGTGTTTTAACATCTGTTTTCAAACCCAAAATGATGCTAGAAGTGGCTGCGAAGCGTGAAATAGTCATAATCATGGTTATGTTATGACTATTTCACATTTCGTGCGCTCTGACTACCCCATTTGGGATTATAGGCGTGATTATATGTATGTATGTATGTGTGTTTAAACCTTTGCTTTGTGTATGTGATATACAGGGACTTTAGCGTAATGTGTGTCTAAGTAGATCTGCGTATAATTCCACCGTGTAGTGTTGGGTATAGAAAACACTCCGCCATTTCTTCTGTGTATGTCATAAGTGGCGACTGCTAAGAGTTCGTTCCCACCTTGTCAGGCGTCGGGCCGATTTTTCATCGGGTGTCGGGGCCTCTATTCACGCCAGTCGGCTGTCAGCCACGACAATGTGAATGCGCGAACGCGACGCGCGGGAGGTGCAGGGGGTGAGGCGCGAGCGGGGTCGGCCCGATATCCGATTTGATGTGAACAGCGCGCCCGACACGATTTTTATCGGGGGGCGGGCTGACAAAACGCCCGACATTTTAAGTTGGATTCGATTGTCGAAAGTGTGTCAACAGCTTCATATAAAACTAGCTTTCCGCCCGCGGCTCCGCCCGCGTGGAACTCGGTTATATTACGTTATAAAGCACAACTATAAGAAAACTTCTCGTTTCAAACGAAACACGGCGCCATCGATCTATCGTCTATCGATCGGTTATCGATTGATATCGATCTATCATCGATCGATATCGATCTATCAAGCAAACTATATTTTTGTTTTCCCTCGGGAACATCAATTTTTTCCGGGATAAAAAGTAGCCTATGTCACTCTCCATGCCCTAAACTATCTCTACCTAAAAAATCACGTCAATCCATCGCTCCGTTTAGCCGTGAAAGACGAACAAACAAACAAACAAACAAACAAACAAACAAACACACTTTCACATTTATATATTGCTACGGATGTTCTGCCGCTACGACATCCGATAAAAAAATCGGGCCGACGCCCGACATGGTGGGAAAGAGCTCTTAGGTGACTATTATTCGCGTTCAGAATAAAACATCTCCATTTCTCCACAGGTTGCTAGCCTATCTCCTAAATTGTATCTTAACCCACATTAACGCAGCATGGGCTCGGAACGTGCCAGAATATTGGCAGCGGGTTCTGTGGAGGCTGGCTATTGGCTGCAGGCCTTCCCTTCAGCCAACACCGGCACGTTCTTAGAGCCCGAAACACTGAGGGTTGCAACCTGCCTGCGGCTTGGAGTGCCTGTCTGCGTACCACACAAATGCACCTGCGGTAACAATGTTGATGCGCTGGGCCACCACGGGCTTTCTTGCCAGAAGAGTGCCGGCCGCTTTTCCAGACATGCCGCTCTAAACGATATTATCCGTCGCTCTCTTGCCACCATCAACGTGCCTGCGGTTTTAGAACCGTCAGGAATAGTTCGAGATGATGGCAAGAGACCAGACGGAATGTCTTTAATTCCGTGGAAGCAGGGACGTGTGTTGGTGTGGGATGCAACCTGTGTCGATACACTGGCACCGTCCCACCTCCACGGTACTTCCACTAAACCAGGAGCGGCAGCTGAAGCGGCCGAAAAACTAAAAAGCACAAAATACGGAGGTCTCGGCCCAGAATACCTTTTCTTACCATTCGGGGACGAGACCTTAGGTCCGTGGGGTCCCAGCGCCACCAACTTAATGAAAGAGCTCTCCAAGCGGCTGGTTGATGCAACCGGAGACCGAAGAGCTGGCAGCTTCCTCGCTCAACGCATCAGCATTGCGATACAGCGAGGAAACGCTGCCAGCGTCTATGGAACCATGCCTCGGGGGCACCCATTTTTAAATATATTTTAGATTTAAGTTTAGTTTTTAAGTTAGTTGTATATAATTTTAATTGCTTTTGTTTTGTACATATTTGTTCTGTAAATAAACTTTGTATTTCATTAAGGTACATTTTCGGATAATATATAGGCTAGCAACCTGTGACTATTGTACTTTGCCAGTTTAAAACCTAAAGAATATGCTAGAGGTGGCTACGAAACTCATGTCATGGTTTCATCCATGTATTGCTTCGTGTACTTTTCATACCCCGTTTGGGAATGAAGCCCTGATTACTACAGTAAAGCAGGGATCGAATACCGGTATCATTTTCATACATTTATACCGGTATTCAATTTCAGTATCTCAGTTGTTTTTGTATGTTATTGGATTTTTTTCATTTAATGTCGTACTTTTGTAGGCTTACCTAAATACTATCTAGGTATACCAAGCTAAAATTCCAAATTAAAGGAGATATTTTAGTTTTTAGTAATACCGGTAACGATCCCTGCAGTGAAGTGAATGTCTGAACACGGATGTTTTTATGACGAAAAGTAGACTTTATACCGGAAATAACGGGATACCGTATCGTTACTGTTACCGTTTAATCCTTAATAACGGTATAGCCTATTTGGTTATCTTCCTCGGATGACGTTAGACGTAGAGCTTTCCTCTACCCATCCGGCAGTTATAATAATGGTCCGGTTTTAAGCCGTTGTAGAATCCTGTCACAGTGACCGTATGCTGCATTTGTCGAGATTATTAATGAGGAGTTTACTTTAAAAGAGTTACAGCGGATGGTACGAAGAATTATGGTAATTGATACCAAGTATAAGTTAGCTATTTTATAAAACTTGTAAAAAAATAAACGTACTTAAATGGAGTTAATTTATTTTATTGCTTTGGACTCGACTTTGTTAATTTTATGGCAAAAAAGTCGAGCTTCCATCATACCTATGAACATTACATTATTACAACAGAACTACGTATAACAGAAAACTGGGACTAACATTAAAAATTAATTAAATAAACCGGACAAGTGCGAGTCGGACTCGCGCACGAAGGGTTCCGTACCAAAACTGCAAAAAATCAGAATTTTTGTATGGGAGCCCCCCTTAAATACTAATTTTATTTTTATTCAATTATTTATTTTTAAAGTGGATATTTAATTAAACATTCTGTGAGCATTTCAAGTATTTAGCTGTTACAATTATTTAAATAGACCCAAAACAGCAAAAAAAACTGCAAAGAAATCGGTTTTTTGTATGGGAGCCCCCCTTAAATACTAATTTTATTTTATTTTAATTATTTCTTTTTAAAGTAAATATTTAATTAAATATTCTGTGAGCATTTCAAGTATTTTCCTGTTACAGTTATTTAAATAGATCCAAAATAGCAAAAAAAAAACACGTTTTTTGTATGGGAGCCCCCCTTAATTATTATAATTATTTTAATTTTAGTATTTGTTGTTATAGCGGCAACAGAAATACATCATCTGTGAAAATTTCAACTCTCTAGCTCTTACGGTTCGTGAGATACAGTCTGGTGACAGACAGACGGACGGACGGACGGACGGACAGACAGCGAAGTCTCAGTAATAGGGTCCCGTTTTTACCCTTTGGGTACGGAACCCTAAAAAGGAATCTAAATTCGAATTACAACCGTTGTTAAAATGCAAATTTACCGTTATGCAAATACCCCCAAAATCAAGGAAATTCTTAAGTCGTCCTATAAAATTTAATTTTGAAGTAAAAGTCAATAATTAGAAACAATAAAGTTACTTTATTGCATCGGAGGCGATGAAAATAATTTTAGTGTTGAGATTTAAGATAGTATTATCCAGTGAAGTAATAGCGCGTTAAAATCGGCTTAGCTCACGTAGCTTTATATCTACCATAAAATTTTTAACTATGTTGTTATTTTTAGCGGCTTTTATGTCGTGGAAAAGAAGTTTGAAAACATGAAGTTTTTCTTTGATATAGTTATAGGAAATCTAGAATATATTAGTAACTAACAGACCAGGCGAACTTTGTTCCGCCTAAGAAGTTTTTGTCTAAGTCTGACGTCATGCTACGTTTTATGTCGCATCCCCCGGGAATGGGATAAAAAGTATCCTATATCCATCTCCTGGTTCTAAGCTGCCTCCCCGCCAATTTTCAGCCTAATCGGTTCAGCCGTTCTTGATTTATAAATTCTTACATAATGTAGATACATACACACAATTGTGTCGCAGAGCGCATCAAATGTGACAGAGAAAACTATGTCTTATTCACGTTTATTAGTCAGTTTTAGCATAATTTCAAAGTATTTAATATGATGAAAAATCTAAAATAAGTGTACTTCCTATCAACGCGAGCTTCTGCTAATTTTTTTAGAGCTAATTTTTCAATCACCAGATAAAACATATCTGTCCGATAAATGTTGGCTGTCACTTTTCTTTTATATGACGCGAAAAAAGGATAGCAACAATTTTAACTGGCAGATAAATTTATCTGGTGATTGAACAATCGGCCCTTATGCGAATATAATTGACCAAGAGATAAAATGAAACTTAAAAAATGTACCCAACGAAAATCAGTAGGTATGGTGTCGGATTTACAATTACACCTATTCAATTAAGATAAGATAAGATCAGATAAGATATTTAGGCTATATGTAGGCTAGCAACCTGTCACCATCATACCTGGCAACTTAAAACCTAAAAAATATGCTAGAAGTGGCAACAAAGCGTGAAATAATTATGGTTTTGTCTACGTAGCGCTTCGTGCGCTCTTCCTACCCCATTAGGTAATACAGGCGTGGTAAAATGTTAATTTACGTGATAAAAAAAAAGGTTTATAAAATCGGAATGCTTTAATTTTTCTGTATCCAACTGTACCAGTCAGCACCGGCTTATCAGGCTAATCTATTTTAATAACGCTCAAGCACATCCTGGCTAATTACCGAGTTAGGGCGTTACAGACGCACACACACACACACTCACACACAGACTGAATGGAAGTGGATTCCATGATTGGTAAATGTTTTTTGGGAAAGACTGTTGACAGCCAATTTGCACCAATCGTCTAAGCAATTTTACCAGATTAAGCAGATAGACGTATGTCCTTAACTCGATAGGGCTCATAATTATGGACCGTTAATCTAACACAAAAAATATTACAAAAGTATAATAGTACTAGCTTTTGCCCGCGGCTTTGCACACGTTAAATTCGGGCTAACACAGAAGAGATTTTGGAATTATTAGTAGGAAGCGCCCACCAGAATAGCCAGCAGATTGTAGATTATTTCCTACTTTCTCGACACTTATCGTCATATTTTGGAAAATTCAAAAAAATCCTGATAAATTGTAGCCTATGTGCTATTCTGATGTATGAGCTACATTACTGTAAAGTTTCATTAAAATCCATTCAGTAGTTTTTGCGTTAAAGAGTAACAAACATCCAAACATCCAAACATACTCCCCAACTTTCACATTTATAATATTACTAGCTTTTGCCCGCGGCTTCGCACGCGTTAAATTCGGGCTAACACAGAAGAGATTTTGGAATTATTAGTAGGAAGCGCCCGCCAGAATAGCCAGCAGATTGTAGATTATTTCCCACTCTCTCGACACTTATCGTCATATTTTGGAAAATTCAAAAAAATCCTGATAAATTGTAGTCTATGTGCTATTCTGATGTATGAGCTACATTACTGTAAAGTTTCATTAAAATCCATTCAGTAGTTTTAGCGTTAGGGTAACGGCACCAGTTATGGACGGTTTAAGCTGACAAGCACCAGTGATGGACACTTCATTCATAATTTAAAGACCATAGAGTTGTGAATTGATTGTTGTAAAACAAATGACTTTTCCTTAGTAGGTAGTAAATAGGAGTCATTGTCCATTACTGGTTGTTTGTCCATTACCGGTGACTTTACCCTATAGAGTAACAAACATCCAAACATACTCCCCAACTTTCACATTTATAATATTAGTAGGATAATATTATAAGTACGAAAGCCAGTAAAAAAGCAATTCTCATGACTAAATAAACATTTAAAAAGGTCAAGTGCGAGTCGAAGTTTTATATGATGGACACCGTACAAAATGGGTAAATGGGTAAAATTGGCCGGAAATTGACTGTAAAAATTTTAATCAGTAGTCCGGTATGCGCGTCTATAACCCCTGTAAAATATTTCCTAAAAATGATCATCATTAACCTAGTGGGAGGCAAATGTTTCATCGCTTTTCTGGTCGATGTGCTCTATGCTATGTCTACATTTAGCCGGTGTGCAACTGCACTCACGGTTGTTATTCCTGTTCGACATTGCAATGCTAGATGGTTGACTAAAAGCCGAGGTACAAAGGATTGGACACTGTTTTCAGATTTTCTTTTTTTTCACATAAAAATTTGGGGAAAAAACTTCACAAGGGTTTTCAGCCGCGTTTACCCGACCCTGGATAACATATTTAATGTCAATGTCTGGCCACCGTATACATAGATCATGTTAAAAATCGCATAGTGACACAACGCTCATGTATAGGTACATATTTATGTTTACGCGGGACTTAATCACGGTATTTTTTAATTACCTCTCGACGTTTCGGCCGCGTTACAGCGACCGTGGTCACGAGTTGACTGAAGCGGAGCTCGACGTTTGTTTGGCAGCCCGGGTCCTTCGAACTACCCGCACTTGATTTTCATCAGTAACGGCTCCCCGAACTATCCGCGTTTCACTGATATTGTCCACCGTTCCAAAGAAATTGATACCTGTGCCACTTTGGACCTTTTCACAAGAAATGTCACTGTGACACATCATACTATCAGCTAATCAAAGCAATATGAAACTCATTATGAAAAGGTTCAAAGTGGCTCAGTGGTTCTTTGACTGTATCTTAAATTTATACAAAAAAATATAAATTTTAAGGAAAAGCACCGCATTTTCTTCGCTATTTCAGTAATAGAGTCCCATCGGCACACTTATACATATTATTATACGGATCCCAAAAAATGACGCGTCGCAATTTCGCGCGACTCTCATTTTGATCCTTCCATTCTCGATTTTTTCCCGCGGGACTTTTCCAAAAGTCCCGGCCTTTATCCCTTCCCGTCCCGGGGGAAACAGCTGTAGCATACAATCACGTCTGTGTGTGTAATATCGTTTATTTTGGACGAGTTTGCGTTGGTATTCATTTAATGGTGGCAGATTTTGGCAGTACGCTAAGGACACCGTGAAGTGAAAAAAATAATGTCTTGTGGAGTTCTCAAAAATATGTTCCATGACCTTATTACGCCTCAATAAGGTCATGGAACAGATTTTTGAGACTTTTGGAAAAGTCCCGCGGGAAAAAAATCGAGAATGGAAGGATCAAAATGAGAGTCGCTCGAAATTGCGACGCGTCATTTTCAGTGTAAGAGATTGTGGTACTTATTATTGTAACTTTGACTAAATTAAATACATACTTGAGCGTTATTCGTTTCTATTCTGGCATACTTCTCTCATTTCAATTACATTCATCCTCGTTGTTCGTGTTCGTCGGTTTCAGTACTTTTATTTTGATCTCTTTTTAGAACCTTTTTAATCTGGTCGATATACGTTCTACGCCCTTGACCGACTTGCCCTAACCTTTCCTTGTTGCTTACACATTGCTTCATCCATTCTCTCCCCGTGTCCTCTGTATCATCTATCTGTGTATAGAGGGAGCTCTGTCATTACGTTGACTTACTGTTCCAATAACGGCACTGTACGCAGGCTTACTCTCTGGAATTTGCGTTCAGAAGCGTCAGCATTAATATTGTATTCAGAAACCGGCACAGCTTACTTTAACAGCTTTGCCACTTCCGTATAAACTGTCAGCGTAATACATTCATGCTGAGAAACTCCAAGTGGTGATTGTTTGGGACTCGGATGTTTCGAGAGATCGCAGATACGTAAGTAGATTGTTTCTCCAAACATAGTATTCACAGATCTTCCTATCTGTTGATTTACTTCTTAGTACATAATATCTTTTATGAATGTGAAAGAATGTACAATCGAACCAACCGCAGAACGTTGTCACAATAAACGTAATAAAGATTTCTTTTGTCAAGCAATGCAGTGTCACTCTGTGTCACTATGACGTTCACTGTGACTAGGTTCTATGGTGGGTCAGGAATCAATTGGTTTGATGGTACACAACCGCAAGACAGCTGTTCGTCTGTCGGTGGCAGTGTGATGGGTGACATCGCTTAATCTTTTTACACGAAATTTAGTTTGGGAAAGTTTCTCGATAGTTTAAATTAGTATTGGGGAAAATCGTGATGTTAGTGTCACAGTCACTGTCAGTCCCGTTCCTAAAAATGATCTGTGAAATATCCAGTATCTCTCTCGCACGCGGCGTCGGTGACCGAACGGTTCCGACTTACCCCGAGCGACTACTTGCCGAATGGCAAACGACCAGATGGCCTTACATTGATTCCTTGGCAGAGAGGGCGTTGTCTCATTTGGGATGCAACTTGTGTTAGCACGTTTGCTGCATCTCATTTGGGACAAACCATGAGGCATGCAAGCTCCGCGGCGGAGAGCGCTGCGAGGGTGAAGCATACCAAGTATTCTGCTTTGGAATCAACGTATTGTTTCGTACCGGTTGCGGTCGAGACGGCTGGATCCTGGGCTTCCGAAGCACGTGAACTATTTAAGGAGTTAGGTCGTAGGCTGCGCAATAAGGGTAGTGACCCTCGGGCTGGCTCATACCTGGTTCAACAGGTCTCCATTGCCATCCAGCGGGGTAATGCTGCTGGTATTATGGGGACCTTTGAGCCAGGTACGCTGCAAGGGGGGCTTTAGATTAGTTTTATGTAAATATTTAGTTTTAGTTATTTCATTTTTATGGATTAGTTTAGTTTTAATGTTTTATGTAATACAATTGTAAAATGTTTTAGTTATAATTAAGAATAGCAA
The DNA here is from genome assembly GCA_005406045.1 of Adoxophyes honmai. NCBI lineage: Eukaryota > Metazoa > Arthropoda > Insecta > Lepidoptera > Tortricidae > Adoxophyes > Adoxophyes honmai. The sequence continues at coordinate 58,399 of BHDV01065742.1, forward strand.
TTGTAGTAGGATAAAAGTATCGTTTTTGACCACCTTAGCACCATTTTTGGCCAGCTGACAATTATACTTGAATTTCATAATAGGTGTGATTATGATGTGAGTGACGAAGACAGTAGTAACGAATTTGCAACGTGCAACGTTGGTCTTCGAGATTCAGTCACAGTGATACTATTATACGGCGTATAGTATAGTATAGTACCGTTATTTAACACAAACATCTCTAGTTTAAATACTGCACCAGAAAACGACTTCAATTTTTATGAAACGTTTTCGTGGAGCTAAATTATCACAAGAGTCAAACACGACAGCATTATTATCCTTGAAAACGTTCCAATACCACGCTCTTATCAATAATCCTAATTAGCATACTCAAAGTAGTAGGTGACGAAAAGATTTCGCTTTGTGATGAAATATTATCAAACCTGTTGACACATACAAGCTAATTGACAAGGAAGGCGTGTCGGCCCATTTTGATTGTGCCTCAATTTTTTGGTTTGGTCATATAGAGAGGATGGATGAAAGAAGATTTAGTAGACAAATCTATACGGGGATCGTGGATGGGTGCATTGGGAGGGGAAGACCTGGACGGACGTTCCGTGACCAAATCGAGGACGTTTTAGAAACAGGTCAGGTCAAGAGTACCAGAAACCGATGAACATGTCTGAAAAGATTAATGCATGTGGATGAAGCAAAAGAGGTTTGTCAGGATTGTAGCAAGTGGAACAAAATGGTCTCTGCCCACCCCTGTGGGAAAGAGGCGTGACGTTATGTATGAATGTATGTCGATTTGCTCCTTTACTGAACCGCTATTATACTTGATACATACATAAATCCGCCTATATTCCCAAACGGAGTAGACAGAGCACTAAATAATGCAGTAACTATCTGCATACATACATATACAATCACGCCTGTATTCCTCGACGGGGTAGGCAGATCACACAAAACGCTACATAGACAAAGCGCTGACTATTTCACGTTTTGTGGCCACTTCTAGCATAATGTTTTTCATGTTTTGAGGTGGCAGGTACAATAGTGACAGGTTGCTAGCCTGTCGCCTAAAGTATAATACCTTAACCTATGTTCTTAGTCGCCTCTTACTACATCCACGGAAGAAATCTAAACTATCTGAAATAAATTTAATTTGAAATCATTATTAGTCCCGCGTGTGGCTTACTCAACGTTTCTGCCATTATTGCTTCATCCTATTCGCGATTCCGCACAATTTTAAATGACGCTGCTGAGAATATTCTGCAGCAATGCGAATAGGAAAGAACAATGGCTGAAGCGTTGAATAATCCATGTATACGCGTCAGCTCTCATAAATCTAGCGAATATTACTTTCCAAAGACTATCTGGGACACAGAGTACTCTCGCTGCATTTCCATAGCTGTGGCTCCCTAATACCACGCTCTGGCAATTTATAGATCACGTCATATTTTACGCAAGCTCGGCAACAACTGATGGGATTGATAATATAATCCCTTCACAATATAAAAAGCTCGCAAAACAGCTTCTTAAGTCTATTATACTCCCGAAATAGCTGGTTACGTGCCTTTAGACATATTAGAAGCGTAGGTAAAGTCACGAACCGGGATTGTTGAGCCACTTGCCACTTCGCAATTTAGACGTGTAATCAATGACCGATAAGACCGACTAGATGTTAGCTATTGGATTAGTATTACACGACCAAGTTACAAACATAAGTAAGTGGCTCAACAATCCCGGTTCGCGACGGTACTTAACATTACGAGGTAGTAGTGACCTTACTCCTCTCACTGTTGAATTCCAAGAGTAAAATTATTGTTTCTGTTCTGGTTTTGCCTGTCTAGTAAGTTTTGGAGCAACACATCACGCCTGTATTCCCAAAAGGACGAAACCTGACTTATTGCTAGACAAATTCGTGATTATTTCACGCTACGCAGCCACTTCTACATTAATTTTAGATTTACAAACAGATGGAAGAGGTAGTATAGTGACAGCAACTAGTTTAATCTTTCGCAGTCGCCCGTACTCCTAGTCAGAACCGTTTTCAGCATTGTCAAAGAAAAAATATTAATTTAAACTTAGTGACAGAGCAAGCTGGTTAAAAAAATTATACGCAATATACACATACATACATAAATATTCTCACGCCTGTATTGCCAAGAGGGGTAGGCAGAGCACATGAATTCAAAGAATCCAGTGCCACGTTTAGCAATTTCAGCAGGTTAACCAGATGATTAAACGTGATATTGCAGTGACAGGTTGCTAGCCCATCGCCCACAATACACTAACCCTTTCCCAGAGTCGACTCTTACGACACCCACGGGAAGAAATGGGAAAGTGCTATTCTAACCCGGCACCACACGGGTAAAAAAAATGACAATCACAGATATTTTAGTCTCTCGAAAACTTCTGACAAAATTCTCTAAATTTTAGACGAGAAGCATAGTTCGTGTATTAGTTATGAGCCCCACAAATAAATACGCAATAGGCAAATACATAATACACAAGTACAACAACCGTAGCGATATGCTTATAAGGCGGTCCTCTTCTGCATCAGTGCTTAAAAAAAAGCTGCTCATTTATTCTCATGATGTGCTCTCAAATGGTTTGCATTAAGCCTTTGATAAGGAATCTCGTCTTTTGGCCTCTTTCCAGCAAATCAGGACAGTTACCAAGTCATTTGCTATGGAGTGAACTCAACAGGTCACAAAGAAACCAGTTGGTTTTTTGCACAACAAATTAGAATTTCCATTCATTTGCCAGAATTGGAGTCATGGTACTGCAGGGGACTTACTTGGGTTACATTTTATTGATATCATATAAAAATAGTTTTTTTTTCTCAATGTTAAATTATAATACCTACTAGCAGACATATTTTTGAATGATTATGTTTACTTGTGCCCGCGTGTTGCCGGGTTAGAATAGCACCTCCCCCTTTCTTCCCGTGGGTGTCGTAAGAGTCGACTCTGGGAAAGGGTTGGTGTATTGTGGGCGATGGGCTAGCAACTTGTCACCGCAATATCACGTTTAACCATCTGAATTACCCTGAATCTGCTAGAAAACACTGGATTTTTGAATCCATGTGCTCTGCCTATCCCTCTTGGGAATACAGGCGCGAGGATATGTGTATGTGTAGTTAGGTTACAAGACTACTTATTATAAATACACCATTTTGATTGTAATATAAAACGTAGATCGGTTACGCATATATCTTACGATTTTGTCTTACTAAAATTAGGTATTAATTCCAAGATTTTGATTACGTAAAAGTCAACTTCTCCAATCCAATTTTGATTAGCAACATTTCAGACATTGTTCGTTCCGGGAAACAAATTAAATCTACGAACAATCTCATTAACTTCGATCTGTAATTAAATGTCACGTAACATACACTGACATACACAACGTTAATACAAGTTTCACATCGAATTTCAAGTTGAAATCACTTTTGCTGTTGACGTTGTAAGGTAATATAAAGTTTCGTTTCTGTTTGTTTGATCGGGTAACGAATGAAGTGAATAATGAAAAGGTTACGGACAGACAGACGAATGGAGTTATATTAGACGGATTATGACGCCGTACAGATTTTGTGAGAAACTATTTTCCTTCGTAAATTTTCGGAAAAGTTCGGATTTATCGTACTCTCTCAAATAGTTTCGGTATCCATTTTAAAGCCGTAGGGGCAATTATTGCTTAAAATGTCGGGAATTAATTCCGTATAATATAGTATAGTATATGGTGCCCGTGTGGTGCCGGGTTAGAATAGCACCTCCCCCCTTTCTTCCCGTGGGTGTCGTAAGAGTCGACTCTGGGAAAGGGTTAGTGTATTGTGGGCGATGGGCTAGCAACCTGTCACTGCAATATCACGTTTTACCATCTGGTTACCCTGAAATTGCTAGACGTGGCGCTGGATTTTTGAATCCATGTGCTCTGCCTACCCCTCATGGGAATACAGGCTTGAGAATATGAATATGTATGTAATATATGGTAAATATCCAGTTTTAAGTAATAATTGTAATTGTTTTAAGTAATAATACGAAAATACGAACTTTTCCGAAAATTTACGAATGAAAAAAGTTTCTCACTACATCAGATCTGTATTCCCAAGTGTGGTATCACGTTGTATTAGAACTTCTGGCATACTTTTTAGGTTTTGAGTTCAGAGGCACTATAGTGACAGGTTGCTAGCCTTTCGTAGTGAAATAAAACGGACCTACTCACGTTTTTATTTCGAGATTAGCTCGACATGTTTCGGGCTAATTCGTGACCCATTATCTGGAGCTACGCGGTCGGATAGATGCGCACCCAAATAATAATTATTTTAGTTTGAGTGAATCTCACGGTAGCCTTATGCAAGCCCTAATATACTAAGTCGCCTTGGGCGAAATCCACGGAAGAAACAGAGACGTGTCGTTCTAAACTCGGCACCACACGGCACATGGTATGTATAAGGTATGTATGTAAGTAAGCCAATTTGGAAAACACATAAAAAGTAATCAAAAAGTGATTACGTATACAAAGGATCTGTAACGATTTAACGACAAAATGTCGTTAATTACGTCTCTAAGAGATTCTAACGAGAATCATCTTTAACGGAAATTGTTTCCGAACGAAGTTTCCAACGAAAGGAGTCAAAACAAAGGGTAGTCGCTTTATTTGCGAATTTTGTAAACAATTACAAAGTTTTATCGTAATGCGGGGTGAGTCGGGATGGAGGTAGGATATGGATAGAGAGGGTAGTGGTGATAAAGAAGATAGCCGGTTTTAAAGGCTGCTGCTACGTACCTTTACAGGGTGCAATGTAATATAAGCCATTAGAAGAAATATATTTGTTTATAATAGTATCTTTTTCAAGGCAAATTAATAATACTGGAAGAAAACAAATGAACTTTAATGATAATCGTAGTATAATGTGATTTTGTCTTACTTTTCTTACCATTGAATTTCTTACCAAATGAAAGAGATTAAATGTGTAATCTTAGGAAGGTAGTATGGGTTTATGTCGATATTTATAAACGTTGCAATAAGGGTGGCCATAAAACTCCGCATAACTTTTTTATTAATAGATTAAGAAGCAACCAAGTTCGATACAATAGGTATAGTGGCAGGTTGCCAGGTTGTCGCCTAAAATATCCCTTTACACAGTCATTTTCCTTAGTCGCCTCATACGTCATCGACAGAAGAAAAGGAGAGGTGTTTCTAAGCATAAAATATTCTAATATAATTTCTGTATTGAGGTTTCAACGCCAGTTTTATCCTTACCCGTCCCGTTTAACGATATTGTTTTAAAGTAACTACGCCATTTTATTGGCAACTTTGCAAGATTTGTGTGCTTAAGACAGTCGAATTATATTTTATACATTTTCCAAGCAATATGTTATCTTCCTTTGTTGTATCGGAATAGAATAACACCCCTCCATTTCTTCCGTGGATGTCGTAAGAGGCGACTAAAGAAAGGTTAAGTTATATTTTAGACGACAGGCAGACCTGTCATTATTATACCTGCCAACTCGAAACCTAAAAAATATGCTAGAAGTGGCAGCGAAACGTGGAATAGTCATTGTTTTGTCTATGGAGCGTTTCGTGTGCTCTGCCTACCCCATTTGGGAACACAGACGTGATTGTATGTATGTATGTGCCACAATACAGATCTCGCGTTTAGGGGAAGTCGGCTCCTTAAGGCGAGGTATTCCAAGGGAGACGGAATTGAAGGTTGCAAGATCTAATGTTTTACATACTTTCTGCTAAATGACAGTCTTGAAAAAAATATATGTTATACGTAAAGATATTGCCTAAGGAACGTGCTAATTGGTTACACGATAGGATGTACTTTCCTTGATCATATAAATTCTCGAAAACAGGCAAAAATAAAAACTAAAACCCATTATTTGGTTTTATTCTTTTTAATTTCTACATAATTTTTATATGGAAATATTTATCTTTAAGTACTACAGAGAATCTGCTAAATTATAGTTTTCAATCGATGTTGTTTATTTTTTAAATTCATGTTTATTCTAAAACTTGACCGCGTGCCCAACGTATTGACAACCTGCCGCGTCGCCCGCTACCCCGCCTTCGCCTTCTTTTGCGCGAGAGGGACGCGGGGTACAAATCTAGTAGAACCTCGCCTTAAATAACGCTATTACTGAAAATCGTAATGACTTATGCTAATTGGATTTAAATTAGACCCATTTACTCCATTAGAATGTTAATTTATTGCTTACGCCTGCATTCTGAGGTTTAGTTATGACAGGAACGTGATAATTTGAGTTCTCATTTACGACGTAAAAAGAAGGGTACCTACCTAAATGTTTCAGTTTTGTAATCTGTGTCATTAGTACTTAAGTATGACAAAGATTCATAGACTCGTGTTTTTCAATTTTTTTTCCGAGTGTCATGCATTTGTTTCAATTTGAAAAAAACATTTTTAAGTATATTTTCCGTTTTTTTTTTATTTTTTTTATTAGCCTACTAGCTTTCCGCCCGCGACTTCGTTCGCGTAAGTTTCGGATTTTGGGGTCGTAGGTTTCTGATCCTATTCATTACAAACAAACAAAGTTTTCCTCTTTATAATATTAGTGTAGATAATATTAGTGTATAGTGTGTAGGTATCTAAACCCAAATATTTTACGGAATCCTCTTTTTTTCAAAACAAGAATTTTTAAAAACGGTCCAGTAGTTTCTGAGCCTATTCATTACAACCAAACAAACAAACATACAAACAAACAAACAAACAAACAAAGTTTTCCTCTTTAAAATATTAGTGTAGATTAGTGTAGTGTAGATTATTGTATCCCACTGCTGGGCAAACACCTCTCCTTTTGACCTCACAACTCTCGGTCTTGCGTGATGTCAGGCCAGTCCGCCGCGTAAGGGGCAGCGCAGACGACAGACTTTTGTGCGATCGAGTCTGCGGCGCAGTAAAAACTCTGAATGGCGCGCAGAGAGTTTCCATTCAGAGTTTTTATTGCGCCGCAGACTCGATCGCACAAAAGTCTGTCGTCTGCGCTGCCCCTAAGAGTCCAATTTGTCCCGCCATCTTCTTCTCGGCCTGCCTCGACGTCGCTGGCCGTTTGCCGGCACCCACCATGTGGCTGTGTGCGCCCACCTCTGTGGAAAAATAATAACCCTCGTAAATTCTAGAACTACTATTGTCTACATCATCCCCCAAGTCCGGCGACCACATCAGATATCTAAATTGGTTCTCCTCCTTCAGAGCCAAACCGTCCAGCACTACCGGAGGCAAAGTGACGGGTTATATTTATTAGACTTAAATAAGACAACTACGCTCTTTTTAGAGTTGTACCTACTACTGAGCACGGGCGTAGCCAGGATTGAGTTTTGGGCGGGGGGGGCGTGGACGAAAAAAAATCGGCCAAGTGCGAGTCGGACACCAAATACGCCCATGCTACTGAGTGAATATATTACATCTACAAACACTGAAAACATTTCAGTACCTCATCCCACTTTCCCGTTAGTTTCATTCGCATTTCATATGACAAAAGCGTTCAAGCGGATAGCAAAAGAACCGGTAAAAAGGGTTTATTAGGTTTGCACTTGCTTTTTTCCCTGTCAAAGGCTCGTTTCTCGTTCATTTCCGGATCGAGACGGAAACGCTGTCCTAGCGTTTATCGGCACCTATTTTTAACTGGCTTCATTTAGCGATTTAAAACGATCGACCTAGATTTAAGAGCTTATGTAGGCATCCAACTTTTTGTTCTTTTATTTGTGCTGTTTTCATTCGCCGACTTATGTTCTATTCAAAGGATTCAAAGGACAAATCCGTACCAATATATAAATGTGAAAGTGTGTTTGTTTGTTTGTTTGTTTGTCCGTCTTTCACGGCTAAACGGAGCTATGGATTGACGTGATTTTTTAGGTAGAGATAGTTTAGGGTATTGAGAGTGACATAGGCTACATTTTGTCTCTTCAAAACCCCCCATTTCCCTAAAGTGAGGAGTGGAAGTTTTCAATGTAGAAAGCTATAAAATTGGTATGTGTGCTATCTCTTCTGTGATACTCCGACTTTAACGCGAGCGGAGCCGCGGGCAAAAGCTAGTGTCATAATAAATTTGTATTTTATGTCAGTGCGTGGTGATCGTACTTTTTGCAGCATATTTAGTAAGGTAAACTTCCTTGTGCTCGACACTGACCCAATACATGGCACTTGCAACCTTATAGTAAGACAGGCGACAGATGGGTGTCATCTACTGGGCGTTGAGGCGTCGAGCATTGGTACATTTACCTTATATACCTACAGTGCTAGTGTAGCCATTAGTGTCCGATATTACGCTAGGTCCTACGTAAGCGATTCAAAGCGACTAGAATTGCTAATTGTGTGCCAAATTTTATTTAAATCGGTTCAGTAGTTTTTGCGTCAAAGCGCGACAGGCAGACTGATCTACTTTCGCATTTATAATATTAAGTAAGGATTAAGTACGGATATCGATAAGAATTTTTCGAGCTTACTGGGACGTTTTGTGTCAGTATAACGCTCATAGTACTACATACATGTATAGGTCTTTGATGATAATTAAAATTATTGATTATTTTTGTCTAATTCGTGCTAATCTTTTGATAAGTTTATTGCACTGCTATTGAATTGTTGTTTCATTATACAGATAAAAGTCATCGAGTAATATTTTGATTACATTTTATATTTGGAAATGTATTTATAGGTATTATCTTTGTTTCAGATTTTGTTTACAATCCGCTGGAAACACAGGTATGTTTATTTTTATATTGTATTGGACCATTTGGACCTCGGGCCTCAAACAATAATAAACTCGAACTTACAGGATATGTTTAGAAAATCCACGTACATAATATAGCGCCTGTTTTCACAACTTATGTAGACAAAGCGTACGAAACGTTAAATAAATAAAAAGATTTTATAATTTTAAGTTTATAATTAGATGAAAGAGGTAGTAATAGAGACACGTTGCCAGTTTTCCTGTGTGGTTAAAAAAAACGGTGTCGTTGGACGTACATCTCTCTCTCTCTCTCTCTCTCTCTCTCTCTTTCTTTGTGTGTGTGTGTGTGTGTGTGTGTGTGTGTCTGTGTGTGTGCGTGTGTGTGTTTCTATTTGTCCAATGAATTGATCGACTTGGAACCGTTTTTTTTCAATCGAAAATAAATTCTCATGTTATAACATTATCCATGACGCAGCTCTATCATGAAACAAACTTGATCGAGTTTTTTACGTTTTAGGTGCAGCACAGTCGACAGACTTTTTGTGCGATCGATCACACAAAAATCTGCGTGGATTGTATGCATTGTGCACCGGAATTTGTGTGCGTCGTGTGTGTTACTGCGTATAATTCCATAGGTTCTATTTTCACAGACTAAAAAGTCCGTCGCGGATAGTCTGTCGTCTGCGCAGGGCCTTAATGCTTCGTACACGAGTCCGTCTCACACTTGAGTATTTTTTTTAAACGGGCCAAAAGGTAAGAGCCATAAGCCCCTTACAACTTCAAACGCACTCCCATTAGGAAGATCTTAAAGAAATTCGGAACTTTGGAATTGTAAAAGCTAATATTCGAATAAGCGTGCAAAAGTTAGTACACAAATCTGATATAAAGCCCCACTCGGTTTTCCGTTAGAAATCAAAACTTTTAAAGCTCTCTTAAAAGTTACGAGAAAGGTCCCTAATGGAGAATACGTAAAATGTGCCAAATTATTTCTCGTTCCTTTTTTTCATTGAAAATGTTTTTGTATGACTCGTGTTTTCTCGCTACTTTCGTGGTATACATACAATACGTCACGCCCGTATCCAAAATGGGGTAGGCAGAGCACACAAAACGCTACATTGAGAAAACGATGCGGTGGACGACTATTTCACCTTCCCGGCTACTTCTAGCACATATTTTTTAGGTTTTACGGCGGCAGGTACAGTCAGCTGCAGAGAAAGGTAACCCTCCGCGCATACAATGTTTCATTACTAGGGGTTACTTTTCTCTGCAGCTGTCCATACATAATGACAGGTTGCTAGCATGTCGCCTACCTCTTACAACATCCATGGAAGAAATGGAGAGGTGTTATTCAATCCCGACACCACACGGATACCTCAAGATTTGGGTAAAGTTATTTGTTACTCGTTCCCAAATACAATCAATTATTAATTTGCGTTCTAAAATTGTACGAACACATACAAATGCATTGTGTTGTGAATTGGCGGTGAACAGCGGGAGGGTGAATATTTTCAAATGTACATATTACGCGGCCTTCAGTAAAGAACTATCTAAAACGGTCTAAATTGCTCTAACGATAAT